>BQKN01000657.1:114851-142022 GCA_022839385.1 Asparagus kiusianus | reverse complement strand
TTTTTTTCTATTTCTTTGTTTTGGTTAAGTATGAAAAGTTCATAACTTTTTAAGTATGAAAAGTTCATAACTTTATAGAAAATATGTTGTTGTTGTTTTTTTTTTTTTTGATATCACTTTATAGAAAACAACTTACTAATGATGCACATAGGAAATCACATGGGAATGACACTAGTGTACTTAATTAATTTTTTAATATATTCGTCAGATTTCCTTGCAATTTCCACTCATTTTTAGTGGAAAATAATTTCTGTAAAATTGTACAGATTTCTGTACTTTACAGAAATTTTTTCTATAAATTTAATGATGAATCAACACATTTTATGAAAATATACAAAAAACTATTATTTACGGTAATGCCATTGTTTGGTGTTTTCTCAAAACTTTTTCATAAAATAGGCGAACCAAACAGTCCCTAATTCTAAAATCTTTAAATTCAAGAGCTTGTATCCATCTTTCTACTTTGGAAATAATGTCTCTTTTAGTTTTATCAACTAACACTATATATCAATAAATAACATACATCATGATATTTTATCTTGAATGTGCTTAGTAAGTTGGTTCATAATTAATGCAAAAAGATAATGACTTAAATCCGACCTTGGTGTAAACATATGGTAATAGAAAATGGTTTAGTCTCTCCTTTATTAATTCTTACTCTAATCGTTATTCTATCATACATGTCTTTAACTATACCAATATATATACTAGATACGTGTTTCTTTTCGAACACCCACCGCATTACATCTCTAGGTACTCTATCATAAGTTTTTTCTAGATCGATAAAGCTCATATGTAGATCCTTACTCTTTTCTCTATATCTCTCCATCAACCATCTCAAAACATGTATAGGTTTCATGGTTGACATCTCAGGCGTAAAACGAAATTGTTTTTTAGATATGCTTATCTATTTTCTTAGTCTTTATTGAATTACCCTTTTTCAATGTTTCATAGTATGACTCATGATAACCTAAGCCTATATCTCAATGACATTTTCAAACTTCAATATGGATATCGTCCGGCCCTACAGTTCTTCCACTTTTCATTTTATTTAGAGCGTCTTTAACCTTGCTAATCCTAATTTTTCGATAATATCTATAGTTCATACCATTCACTATATGGTCAAAATCTCTATTTTTCTCACTTGTTTGGTTATCATTAAACAATTGATAAAAGTAACTCTTCCACCTCTCTTTTATTTTCCCGTCGGTCACTAGAACTTTTTGATACTCACTTTTAATATACCTAATATTACCCAAATATATACTCTTCCTTTCTCTAATCTTAACAAGCTTATATATATTTCTCTCCCTCCTTAGATTCTTACTTCTTATGAATTTTTTTCATAAACCTTGTATTTATTTTCAATAACCACTCTTTTTGTTTCCTTCCTTACTAGTTTATATTTTTCTAAGTTTTTCCTACTCCTACACTTTTGCCACTCTTTATACAAAATTTTCTTCTCTAAAATAACCTTTTGTACACTCTCATTCCACAATCACCTCTCCTTACCGTCTAATATATAACCTTTAGATTCTCCTAGTATATCTTTAGCCCCTTTTCTAATATAAGAAGACATGTTATTCCACATAACATTAGTCTCATTATTTATGTTTCACATGTATTCTTCCATTATATTGTCTTCAAAATGTATTAAATTATCTGTTATGGTAATTGACCATCTAAAGATGAAGATATCAAAAGATTGATTGAAGAGGTCGTGGTCTAAACCAGCTTAGAGGCCCAAAAGCCCAGCCAAGGGCAAGTCTATCGGTCAGCCGAGCTGACAAGTCATCTTTTGACCAAGGGTTATCATTACCGACTCGAAGTGCGGGATCAGTCGGTCCCTCGAAATTAAGACGACTCCTCGAGCAGTCGTCTCGCCCATGCACTCGACCCGAAGCTCGCTCGACTATCGGGTCAGCAAATCATAAACGACGACTCACAGAACAACCCGTCTCTACTAAGGGGATAAGATCCAACTAAGCTCGCTTTAGATGTCGATCGGTCCCATCAAGATCTCCGCTCTTACATAAGCCGCTTATTCTCCTAACAAGTCACTTCCCAGAGATTGTCATGATGCTCTCCTGGGCTCGAATGGCTTCCCCTCCAATCATCAGCCGCCATCTGGAGGAGGAAGGATGATCCAGTAGCTGGCTTATTCTCCGCCCTGCATCATCTGACAAATCCAGGGTATTGAGAAGACATTTCTCTCCTATACTCGAAAGATTTCCCTTTCAATCGTCAGCCAACATTTGGAAGGAGAAGGATGACTTAGCAGCTTGTCTGCTCACCCCTCAACCACCTCCTGTGCATAGTCAAAGCCAAGAGTCAAACTCTCAGAGGCAAAGGGCTATAAAAGGAGGAAAAGAAGGTAAAAGGGGGGAGGGGTGATTCTTTTTTTTACGACTTCTTGATAAAAGCTCTGAATTTTTTTTTTTTTTGCTAAAGAGGACTAATAACTCTAGAAGAGTACCCTCTGAGGACCTCAATGGCCTAGGGAATCTTCCTCAAACCCCACTCAAGATTACCAGGTAACTTGGCCGTCGGAGGTACCACGGAGGAAATGAGTCCCGCCCTCCTACGAGTTTCTTCTTGTTTGTGCAGAAGGATCAGGAATTCTAGTCTAAGGGTCGGGCATAAAGTCGGAGGAGTAGTAGGCCCCATCTCTCATCCGCTCCCTCTTCGCCGTCAGCGTGGAGACTAGAACCGCAACCCTATCGACTGTGTGTTCACGGACATCAACATTATCTCATTTTAAATTTTACCATTTAGTTCTTAGTCTCTTGTTCACTTTAGTTTTACTACTCCGCTTTTTAATAGATATGTCTAAGACTATCAATTTATGTTACATACTTAAACTCTCTCCTGGTATAACTTTACAATCTTTACATATTAACTTATCTGCTATTCTAGTGGGAAAAAAGTCTATTCGATTATTACTAAAACCACTTTTAAATGTTATTAAGTATTCATCCCTTTTTCTAAAAAGTGTATTTGCTATTATCAAATCATACAATATTGTAAACTCTAAAATTAATTTACCCATATCGTTCTTATCTTCATACCTGAAACCTTCATGTATCCTCTCATACCCGTTATTATCCTTACCAATGCCCATTAAGATCCCCTCTTATAAATAATTTCTCTCCAAATGAGATTTCTTGTACTAATTCATCTAATCTATCCCAAAATTCTCTTTTAGCACTCTTAGTCAAGCCTATTTGTGATGCGTAAGTACTAATAATATTAATAACCTCTACACCTAATATAACTTTTATTAGTATTGTTCTATCTCCAATTCTTCTTACCTCTACAACGCTTTCTTTTATAATCTTATCTACAAGAACTCCCAGTACTCTATTCATATTCTTCTCATTTCCCGTGTGCCAAAGTTTATAACCAGTCTTTTCAATTTTTCTAGATTTTCACCTATCCATTATTGTAAATAAATTATATTTATCTTTCTTCTAAGCATGATATCTACTAATTCCATGGCCCTTCCGGTAAGTGCACCTTCCAAGCAGTTAATCTAATTTTATTTTATTGTAAAAGTCTCCTGCCATTTTCCCTCTTTGACCATTCTAGTCTATGTCTAATACAATTAGGTAACTTATTAGAGGATTGTAGATTCTTAGAACATCATTGATTAATTATCATTCACCTGGGTGACATCAATGTAATACGTCGCTTCCGGGGGTAGGGGTGTCCGAAAAGCCCGTCCACCCGGGCCCGGTCTAGAAACCCGGGCCAAGTCCGGGCTCTAGGCCGGCTCTTTGGTGCCCGGCCCGGAATAGTGAATTTTTTTTATTTTTTATATGTATTATATATGTATAATATATGTATATATATAATATATGTATATATAATATATTTCTATATATGTATAATATGTTATATATGTGTATATATATACTCTCTCTTAGTATATAAGTATATATAAGTATACTCTCTCTTATATAAGTATATATATGTATAAGTATATATAAGTATACTTTCTCTTATATAAGTATATATAAGAATCCTCTCTCTTATATATGTATAATGTGTGTATGTATATATGTATAATGTGTGTATGTATGTATGTATATATAAGTATACTCTCTTATATATGCATACTCTCTCTTATATAAGTATATATAAGTATACACTCTCTTATGTATGTATAATATATGTGTGTATATATATATATACTAATATACTCTCTCTCTTAGTATATATAAGTATACTCTCACTTATATATGTATACTCCCTCTTATATAAGTATACTCTCTCTTATATATGTATAATATATGCGTGTGTATACTCTCTCTCTTAGTATATAAGTATATATAAGTATAGTATATTACAACGGCTACTTCTTCCCCATTGGCACAACGGGCAACGGCTACTTATGCGATTCTCTCTCTCTCAAGTTATAACTTATAAATATATACAATATATTTACATATAATATATATTTACATAATAATTTGTAAGTATATACTAATACATAATTATATAAAATATAATAATATTAAACTAAATTTTAGCATTTTTTTTAAAAAAAGAAAAAAAATTAAAAAAACCTAGTTGGGATGTACTTATCTATTGTGATATGATGAATTCCAAAATAAATTTATACTTGTAATTTGTAAATGATTTATTAACTATTAATAAAGAACTTATTTTTATAATTTTTATTTATAATTTATATCATTTTAAGTGATTAATAAAATTATTAATTTTTTGTATAATTTAAAATTTAAATAAAATTAAAAAAATTTGATAATTTTTTTTAAAAAAAGGAAAATAAACCGGACCGGCCCGGATGGACATGCCTATCCGGAGGACGCCCTAGCAAACCGCCCTGACTTACTTATCATTGCACTTGGATGACATCGATGCAATGCGTCGCGATGGGGATGCCCAAATGAGTATATAATATGATTCATTTTTCATGTGGATCCGACTATGTTTTACGCTAACTGTCGGCTACCTAACACAACCCTCATCCTTTTTATATCGGCTTGGGATAGGCAGTACAAGGTATATGTGATCAGAAAACTAGTCACCCATTTGTAATGTCTAGACAAACCAGTTTTGGTTTACAAATTCGTAAGGATTGGATAATTTGTTTTTTGTATACGCATTCTCTATTTGGTACTTTTCATGTGCAGTAGCATTTCGTCCGCTGCTCTTCTCATTTAAGCCCACCAACAGGTTGCTTTATTTCTTCAGGGTAGAGCTTTATCATCCCCCACTTCATCCTCGTTTTCTAGATTTTCAATGAGGCGTTATTTTATTTTCAATGAGGCGTTATTTGTGCACATTAGTTAGCCCAAATTGCCTACAAATATAAATGTACCTCATTATTGGAGAATCGTGAAGGTCCAAACCATATTTGTATTGATATTATGCTTAATGCCTTGCGACAGAATCCTTGGTTTCTTAAAAAAAAGACGAGGTGTTGTAATCTGCAATATGTTGGAGATGGTTAAATTCGAAGATGGAAAGTATCTTTCTCGTGAGTAAACTATGATTGGGGTCAGCATTTCTTCTTTTGGCGGAGAAAGGTGAAGATGCGAACGATAGAAGAACATACACAGGGCCGAAATTTAGATTTATAATGGGTTTGAGTTGGTTTTTCTCTAAGCTTTGAAATAGCAAGGTAGATGTAATTTAACCCTAAGCTCTTCAAATTTTAACATTAAATAAGGTGAGGGCTAAATTTGCGCGAACAAAACAACAAGAGGGGACAATTTAGAAATATAATAATGCAGAGGACAAATTTAAAATTACCTTCAATTTGAGGGGTATAAATCTAGAAAACCCCATTATCAAACAAATTGTTACCCAAACCCACATCAGAATCTCAGACGACTCTTGTCCATTACCGCCGATGTTACTTTGCCAGAGAAAAACAATTATATATGTGAGTTAAAACCACTTTCTTTCTACGACGTTGGATGGGTGATATAGCATTTATTCATTATTTTATTATGGGGTTATTATTAGTTCATGTAACTTTTGGGCCTTGATTCATCCTCAAGGGCCCAGCCCACAACTCATGAGCCCAATTGCCAGACACGGACCGCTTAGACGCGTGCTCAATCCTCAAACGCCACACGAAACTCGCCGACTTAACGCCATCCTCTTCCACTCGACCCGGCGACTTGATTCCTCCCTCGCTCTTCCCCCAGAAAAAAACCCCCAAATCCCGAACCCTAACCCTAATTCTCGCCATGGCTCTCCTCCCTCGCACCGCTCGCCTCGCACTGACCTCATCCCAGCATTCCTCCTCCCTGATCCAATCCCTCGCCTACTCCTCGGCCTCTCCTTCCACCGCCCCCGCCCCCTACGGGCGTGCTCCGCCGCCGTCGACCTCTTCTCCGGCGGGCCTTTCAAAGGCGTCGGAGTTCGTGATCTCGAAGGTCGATGATCTCATGAACTGGGCTCGCCGTGGGTCGATCTGGCCCATGACCTTTGGGCTCGCTTGCTGTGCTGTGGAAATGATGCATACTGGAGCTGCGAGGTATGATTTGGATCGATTTGGGGTGATCTTTAGGCCGAGCCCGAGGCAGTCGGACTGTATGATTGTTGCTGGGACTTTGACGAACAAGATGGCTCCTGCTCTTCGAAAGTGAGTGACTGATCCCTTTTTTTCCCGCTGGTAAAGTTCGATGTTTGTTGTCAACGAGCGAGATTGAGCTTCTTTGGTGTGCTAGATCTTTTAGGAGCTAAAACCCAATCTTTAGTCGCGGCAGTAGATAATGAAGTCTTTACAAGGAAACAATTTGTAGACGTAAATTTGTTAATAGATGGTTATTTTTCACTTGCTTAAGGGCCTGTTTGTATTTGTAGGGGGTGAATGTAGGGGGTGAAGAGAAGTTAAGGGAAACTAGGTGAGAGAAGGGAAGGGAAGGGAACGCCCTTCCCCTTGGTTACACCCCAATTTGGGGTAACAAATTTTACACTATTAGGGGGTGAACCAAGGGGAACCAGGGTTCAAACAAGACAAGGTGAATGGTTCCCCTAACTTCCCTTCACCCTCATTCCCCTCAATCCAAACAAGCCCTAAGATAATTTAAGATAAGAAAACCCTAAGCTGCTTCATGTTACTATCCTCTCAGGCACAAATCCCCACCAACTCACACACTCTCTCCTACTTTATGAGGATGGTGGGGATTGTGCCACATAGGCGTCAAGGAGGAAATCCCCTCCTATGACAAGGATACCCATTAATCTCTCTCTCTCTCTCTCTCTATATATATATATATATATATTGTTAGTTGTATTAGTTCAATTCTTGGTTACCGTTGTTTTCTATCATATACCTTAAGATGACCATAGTAAAACGATATGCATATTGGTAAATATTTTGGAAGAAGGTGATAGTAACTGAAGAAGTTTACATTGCACGGCAATACATTTGATGAATAAGATGATCCTTGTGTTTGGAATCTCAAGCTTTTTCCTCTTTTGTTGGTAAATATTGTGTTTTTATTTGAGCAATTTACCTTTTGTTGAGTAAGTTTGATTTGTGTTGATTATGAGTGAGATTTAGCTTATTTGCTTTGTGTTATTTCTCCTACGATCTCAAAATTTCCAGTGCTGGTGGTAGGACAGTGTTTATCTCCATTCAAGAGAGCCAAACACAGTCTTGATAGTAGTAGATGATAAATTCTTTATTTTGGAACAATTTGCATAAGAATTTTGTCAGCAAATTGTTTTTGTTACCAGCTTAAGAGAATTAAAGATTTAAGAAAATCCTTAGCTGCTTCATGTCAGTTCTGTCTCAGGCTTCGATCCCCTAGATCTACTATTTGCACTTCATACTAACAAGTTTGGAAGTCTAATTTTTGCATCCAATGTGTTCTTATTGTTAATTTGGTAATTGGATGTGAAAATTTTGTTTGTTTTTGATAAATGTGTGTGGTGAAATCATTAATTTATGCTACCTGATTGAAGGAGATGCTTTTCCTATGACTTAAGGTGGGAACGTAGTTCTTTATAGCAAATCATCATTTTCTGCCTCCTAGGCTTGTTAGTTCTTATAATCTAAAGAAGAACTTCTGACAGAGAATTCTTTGCTGTTTGAATTATAGCTACATAAACAATAATGCTGGAGTTTCAGCTGTTAAATGATTTTCTTAGCAACTATTCTCCCCCCACACCCCTGCTAGGAATTTGGAATTGATATTAACATGATGTTTTGGGCTGTTTATAAAATTTTATTAGATTTGTCTTTTGAGAGTGACCCAATTTTTATGGAAAAATCTTAGATAATGATAATGAGGGATGCTTTACATTTGTTCATTTGTTCTCCTCTTTGACTGCTGATAAGCTGCTAATTACAGTGATCAGCCACATCTAAATTTCCTTGATGGATCTCATTGCACGAGTGTTGAAATTCTTGCAATTAGCTTCATGCCTTCACCTATCGCTCTTCTCATTTTTAGTAAAAATGATTATTTTACCATGATGTATTCCTTTCTCACTTGTTATGCTATTTCTTCCTCATTTTTAGTAAAAATGATTATTTTACCGTGATGTATTCCTTTCCCACTTATGCTATTTCTTCATTTGTTGTTAATAAAGCATCTTTTACCTCTTCTATACATCGCACATACTATTCATTTATTGATATTTCTCGTGTCAACTCTGTTCTCCCCTTCAGTTCACATTATCCTCTTTGTAAGTTTGGTTGAAAAACACACGCCATCTTAGATGTATTTCAAAATTCTCTTTTTTCCATACTTTCCTACACCTTCATTTATTACTATGCAATTTCTTGTTCAATATGGTGTCTTTTCAATTGCATAGGAACAAGTGAAGGTGGTATCATTCTTTTTTTTCTAACTCTTGTTTTTTCTAAGTTCTCAAAACCCGTCTCATAAACTGTAACTATGTATTATTCTTGATATTTGCAAACCAATAGACAATTGTAAGTTTCATGGAGACCCTTGTACAAACATTTCCCTAGGGTTATCTGTTTATTGATTGTAAAAGTCAAGATCCTTAATAATAGAACCAATACCTATGTTCAAAAGAAGAAGAAAAAAATTGCATCGAGCAAAACATATTGCATTGGCAGTAGGTAATTAAAGCAATGTAACACTAGATAAGGCATTGTAGTTTTTATGTTACAAAAGTTAAAGGATGGGTTAATCCAAGCAAGTCGAATGCTATGCTCTATTAGCTTCCAAGTCAAAGGTTATGTTAGATTATAATTATTTGTATTCTTTCTCCTGCCTTTTCTGTCTGTTGTGCTGGAATGGTGGTGGGAAGAATAACCCGATAAATTTCAACTTTTTAGTCGTTACTAGTTACTGATCAATATTTTGCCGCCGTTCTGGTCACTTTATTAGACCAATATGTTTTAGAATCATTTCTCTGTTGTTTATGCTGTTTAGAGTCTTAACCTTTTTTTGAACCATTTAGTTTCGCAAATGTTGAAGCTCGTTGATTGATTCAAAGTTGCTATAGAAGAACAGTTAAAAATTGAACTTACTGAATCCTATGACCTTTTGGAAAATTTAACTTGACACTATAGTTCTGACATATGGATGGTTCTGGAGTAGTACTATTGTTGCTTAGTACACTTTATCTATGCTTCGTTCTTTGAGACTTAATATTATGATTGTGATTGGAATGACTTTCCTATATTTCACTAGTTCTGAATATGCTAATTTAGCTCCCACGGGTTGGAGATAAGTTTAAAGTAAAAAAAAAATGAGAGCTCCAAATTATTAGCAAGAATTAGACTTCCTCATGCAAATATTAGGTCCTTGAAGTTACATAGGAAAATCAAGGAAGGATAAATAAAAAGAGAGGAAAAGGTGACTGGGGGAGAAAAAGGTGAGAAAGAAAGAAACTAACACACTCCCCCCATGTGTGCACGCGTGTTTTCAATTACTGGTAGTTGAAGGGTTGGGTTGGGGGGGGGGGAGTCAATTGTTGAAGAACTGAAAATATTTCAATTAAATCTATTATTGAAGATGTATGTTTTGCGATCACTCGAATAATGGGTGAGAGATATTATTATTATTGTTATTTTGTATAGGACTTAGGGGTAGTATAGGTTGTAGGGTTTTGATTTTGTGTTTAGAGATAATTTCATCCTTAAGTGTGCTGATTGATCTTCCATTTCCTCTGGATCTATTGTGTGTCATGGATAATAGTGTTCATTTCATGGTAAGGCCTCTATGGCTACAAACAATGAAGAGGGAGGGAACATAGAATGTAATTGGAAGAGTAGTGGAGAGGGATTGACTACATTTGATCACTTTCCTCTAGGGTCTGATAAGCAACTGAATATATTTGGAAGTCGATAGAAAGAGAAAGTACTTTCTCAGTTCTTTTATTTATTAATCTTGTTTAGATGCTAGAGAGCAAAACAAAAGTTTAGGTGACATCTGACGGGTCATTCCCTATGTTTTCTTTAGTTCCCATAGAAGCAGACATTTATGAATGAGATGGTGAAGAAAGAATAAAATACTATTCTGTCTCTCCTCCCATTCATTTTCCATTTAAATTCTCTAAAATTTAAAGGGGAATGCTAACTATATTACATACTCTATACTATTTTTGTACTACAAGACAAAAAATGTGTTGCCTTTGTCCCAAATTGCTGTTAGAAATTATGAGTCTCTAAGGATCCAACTTTCTTGTCTTGTAGTGCGAAAGTAGTGTAGAGTTTGTACCTATAATTACCATTACTCATGCCTCCTTCAGAGCTTTTGGCATCTCAAATATACTCTACATGATCTTCTCTACCACAATCTTGAGCACGTACATAGCTTTGAGGCCTTGATGTTTCACTTTCGTAGTGCATTGCCTGTTATGTGAGGTGTTGAGGTTTCGATAATCCCGATAACCGTCCAGAGATCCTGACCTTGCACATAAGATGTCACATGAGTCTCTTAATAGATATAGACGTTGTCTTTGAGCTTCCTGAGTGTAGTAGTAGTGTTGCTAGATCTGCCATCATGATGTGGTAGTTGCTTAACATTCCCACGAAGGCCTGGTTCTTGACCAATCAACTTCACAGTTCTAGACTGTGCACAAACTTTTGCTTTCACGAATACTGAGAGGGTCATTGTTGCAGAAGAGGCGGTCCCTGGGAGCATGCCACTTGTTTAGTAGAGAAAGTAGAGAAAGTGAACACAAAGAAATAGTTTATTATTAATTCCTTTTCGACAACTTTCCACAGAAATTCTCTAATACAAAAGGGGTCACAATTATACTTGGTTTCATAGCTCAAGTGATTTACCCAATCTCTTAAGTTGTCTCTCTCTTAATTGCCAATTGGAACACAACACTCACTGTAAATTATGATGTCGTTTGATGCTATTCAATACAGACCATCTCATGGGCATAAATGAGTTTCCAACTTTCTGTTGCTGTGAAACCTTGTTTATTTATTTGAAAGTTCAAAAAATGACTTCAGACATCTATAATTGGAAACGTACGAGTTAATATTAATAATTTCCTTCTATCTCATAGATGAGAATTGGCTAGCAGGCAGAATCTTCAACTTTTAAGTCTTTAATGTTCCATGAAAATATTTTGTTTGATTCGTCCTATAATGCATATATCACCCTCATTTTTCTTTATCTTTTTATCTCCAAGATTTGGAGGGTGACATCCTGGTGTTCAATCTGTTTTTCATTGACCTTGAGTTACAAAGGTGATTAAGCTCATTTTGCAGTGTTTATGACCACTTCACTTGATATGCAGGGTTTATGACCAGATGCCTGAGCCACGCTGGGTTATCTCCATGGGAAGCTGTGCAAATGGTGGTGGCTATTATCACTACTCGTACTCTGTTGTTCGTGGCTGTGACCGAATTGTTCCGGTTGACATCTACGTGCCCGGATGCCCTCCTACTGCTGAGGCTCTTCTCTACGGCATTTTGCAGCTGCAGAAGAAGATCAACAGGAGGAAGGACTTCCTACATTGGTGGACCAAGTGAAAGGAGAGGGGGGGAAAGGTACATCGGACTTTTTACCGTATCTCTGCTGTGTTTTGCGTTGTGTTGCAATAAAGAGCAAGTGCTCAACATATCGCATGTTACTGAGTTGTTTGAAATGATTTGGGAGAGCGATTACCCTTTCTGTTATACTATTGGAGGTAGTACTGTTTGGGGTATTCCAGCTTGCTGCTTTTAGTTTGCACCCTTTGTGGGGGTATTGATTTCCTGTTAACCAGAAGAACCTGTATGTGAAAATGACAAGGATTTTCAATAATGAATATTTATTTTGTATGTCCGGCTTCATGCGTTTTCAGTTCTGTGCGCGCATTTGACTGAGTTTGAAGGCATTTTGTTTTAGCTTAGGCATAGTGTCACGTATAGTAACTAGGTTTGTAATTAAGAAAAAGTGCAAAACTGCGCTGGGCGCGGATGCTCTGTAGTAGAATTTGTTGCTATGACCCGTGTTTCTAGGTTTTTGGCAATGATTTGAGAGAGCTATCCTTCTATTTACACCATTTTTGGTGACACGCGTTGAAAAATTATCTGTTTGTGGGAATGAGAAGGATTTCGCTTATCAAGTTCTATTTTCTGTTCTCTGCGGAGTTCAAAGCATTTATTTATGTATTCTATGAAATCTAACAACTTATGGTGCTACAGGGAACTGAGTGAAAAGGACCTAAAATCTATAGGTTATGCTCGTCGAATTAGGAAAGTGATAGAGGCACACCCTCAAGCACAACTCTAACCACATACCCTTTCTCTTTTGCTATAGTACATCAACAACCCCTCTCTCTTTTGCTACAGTATATCAGGTCCCGCATGAGATTTTAAATTTTTAAAATTCTATGTGGGGCCCGATGCACTGTAGCAAAAAAAAGGGGTGTGGTTGGAGTTGTGATTGGGGGTGTGCTCCTAGTACCACTGGTCGAATTAAGCCATAGGAGTTGGCCGAGGACTTAGGAACTCTGTGGAAAAGAGCTTAATAATTTGTAAGGGATGTAAAATTTAAGTTAAATTGTATGATATATAATCCATTATAATCACATAAAGCCTCGCATTCAAAGAAGTTAAAGGCTCTGTTTGGCAAAACTAGCTGAAAGCTGCGAGATTATAGCTGAAAGCTGTCAAGCTAGCTGAAAGCTGTGAAATTATAGCTGAAAGCTGATAGCTGTGTAGCTAGCTGATTAACTAGAGTTGTTTGGTAAAAGAAGCTGTACAACTAGCTTAAATTTGTTAAATGACTAAAAAGGACATGAAATATTATTGATATAAAATTAGAATTATTAGGGGTAAAAATGGAAGAAAAAATTTGACAGCTCCTTCCCAAAGACAAACGCTACTTGAGATAGCTTTCCAAAAGCTACTTGCAAAAGACACAATCTTCAAAATAATCTCCTCCTATTTTTGGTCACCAAACAGTTCTACTAGCTTATTGACCAAGTCAATAAGACACAAGCTCTTAGATAAGACACTTTTTTTGATTGCCAAACAGTGCCAAAGTGTATGGCATATTAATCCCGTGTTATCTCATAAAGCCTCCTACTCGAAGACAAGCGGAGGCGATTAGAAGTTCATCATGATTCGTATTCTAACAGAGTCGATTTTTAATATTCTTACTCTCTTTTCGAAAAGTTTACTTTTCGTTTGTGGGAAGTGCGAACCTTTTGGTTTCTTTATACTCAATAGGCTTAATTGCACTTAAATACCTTATTTTTCCTACTTCGCACTTATACACCCTAAAATTTAAAAATGTTATGGTGCTTTCAGTCACCAAAGTACGACCCTTTTTCAGCAACGGACATGTGTCCCCCCTACATGCACCACTCAAACCAGATTAACGGTCAAAACCATCAAGCATCTCAACTTAGCCGATACGTCGAGTCAACATCTCCTTAGACCAAGTCGAATGGCGGTACTTGTTGGTCCTATTGTCGAAGACGACTCGCTACAAACCCACTCGACCAATTATTCGACGCCTCGCGAGGTCGACTAGAAAGGCGTTGCTTCTCGGCCAAGCTAAAAGACGGCTTCAACCTCGAGCCTCTCCCGCTGACAGCACGTCGACGTCACATTAAATACTTGGTAGACACATTATACATCTAACCCCGATAATCTTCATGATTCATCGGACCATGTCAGCACCGTTATATCTCCAATCACTTCTCATTTATTGCTGATGTGATCTCTCCTTCACTCGCCGACCAGCACGTGTAAAGTAGTGCTGACGTAGCCGCGCTCCAGTCCATGCTTATTTACTGCCATCTTGTGCTCGGTCGAAACGACAGTTCTACCCTTTCAGCACCATTACAAATAGAAGTACTATTTTCAACATAGAAGATCTTTTTTCTGAAAAGATTCTATTGATGCTCGTAAACAAACAGTTTATGGGGTTTCCCGCAATCGAATGCAGTTTTGATCCTGACGACGGTGGGGAAGAAGGAGAGGATGAATGTTGGGGTCGTCTCCTCCTCGACTTTATGCCCGCTTCTGAGCGCGCAGGGTGGACTGATAGCCTGCACATGCAAGAATCGTCGGAATACGTATCTAGTTTCCCCCGTGGTACCTCCGACGGTCAAGTCAGTTGATGAACTAGGGGAGGGTTTGTAGAGAGGCCCCTGGGCCATTGAGGTCCTTACATGGGGTTTAGTTGTTGGAAGTACTAAAAATACAAAAGATGGAGTAAAGCTCAGGTGCAAGAAGAAGTTGCCAACCTCCTTGGTTTTACCTTTCTTACCTCCCTTTATAGCCCACTTGCCTCTGGGAGCTTAGCCCTTGGTTTTTGTTGACTATGCACAGGAGGCGATTTGAAAGGTGGACAGACATGCTGCTGAGTCATCTTTCTTCCTCCAGGTGTCGGCAGGCGACTGGGAGGGAAGTCACTCGGTGTTAGGAGAGAGAAGTCTTCTCAGTGCTCTGGGTTTGTCAGAGTAGACAGGGTGTAGGGTAGGTCGCCTGTGTGGTCATCCTTTCTCCAGGTGGCGGCTGGCGATTGGAGGAGAAGTCATTCGTGCACAGGAAAGCATTATGGCGACCTTCTAGGAAATAACTTGTAAGCTGAATAAGCGGCTCGTGCCGGAGATCCTTGTCAGAGCGTATATCTTGATGGGACCGGTCAATGCTGTAGCTTCGAGTGACATTTGAAGTGATCCCGGTCGGATCTTATCCCTTTAGTCAAGGCGGGTTGATCTGTGAGCCATCGTTATGATTTGGCGACCCGACAGTCGAGTGGACTTCGGGTCGGGCGCGTAATCGAGTCGTCTGCTCGAGGAATCATCTTATTTGCGAGGGAACGACTGATCCCGTTCTTCGAGTTGGTCATGATGACCTGTCGGTCGGAATAAGGCTTGTCGGCTCGTCTAATCGAGGGACTTGGCTCTGACTGTGCTTTTGAGCCTCTAAAGTTGATTCGGACCATTACTCGCTTGGGCTTATGCAGGTATTCTTCCGATACTTCTATTTTGGTGCGGTGAATGACCATAACAGTTGGCCCCTTTCAGTCAGAGCTGACTTTGGTCGGGTCTGGGTGAAATAGGAGTGGGTTTGCTCCGAACATTTGGGGTTTTCTAGGCCGCTGATCGTGACTTAGGGATGTGGTGTGGAATGCGCTCAACCGCCACCCTTTAGTGAATTGATGGTGTCGGTTTTGAGAACCGTTTCTTCATAAGAAACGAGGCATCAAGGGTTAGAGTAGGCGGCGCTTCGCTTCGCCACTGGATTGGTGTGAGTGGTGGTTCGTATCTCCAATGATCCGCTTCAGATTCCCGAAGCGCATCTGCATTGGTTGCCCCAAGGATTGATCCTTTTGAATTCTCCCGCCTGCTTCTTCGGGGGTATATAAATAGTTGCTGACGTTATAAATAGTTGCTGACTTCTCAACTTTTTTCTTCATAGGTACTTCATAATTATTTTAGAGATTCTATCATGGCCTTTCCTCAGAATGATCGTGAGAGGAAGCTTAGGGTTCTGTACTTATCTTGGTCGAGAATGTCTATGGATGACGTGGTGTGGTTGCACGATAGATACGACATCTCTCGTGCGACGATGACCATAGGGGCGCCGGGCAGCTTGACTCCAGTGCACATGCATGGTGAGGACCGGGTGCCTCTTTATTAGGCGCACTTGCAGTGTGGGCTGCGTCTGCTACTGCATCCCTTTGTAAGGGAAGTTTTTGCGGCTCTAGGGGGTTTCCCCTTACCAATTCCACCCACACGCCATCTGCACTTTGATGGCGTTTATAGACATATGCTCCGAGACAGAGGTGGTGCCCAGCATTAGCTTGTTGGGGCATGTGGTCGGTGTGGGGTCAGCTGAGGGGGACCCCCATTATTTCTTCTGTTATCGAGACGATTTTTGCTTGGATGCCGACCTCCTAGAGTTGAATGAAGGATGGAGGAGGTCCTTCACCTGGGTGTTCGGTGCCGACAATATATTGTCCTGCTCGGGTTGGACCGAGGTGCGGGAGAATGTACTGGAGCCAAGAGCTCTTAGCGACCCTGAGGCCAAAGATCTCGAGAAGCTTCGGTGTCTTCTCAGTCTTCAGGAGTCCAGAGCTTTGGTCGGAGGAGAATTCCCAGAGATGAGAGAGTCCTCCTCGTCCTCCTCCGGCTCCAAAGCGACAGTCCTTCCTCCACCAATGGAGGTCTGTAGAAGAGGTGCCGACTAGGAGGAGCCGAGTTCTTCCCGAAGGCCTTTGAAGAGGATGAAGAGGGATTCTGAGGGTGACGACCCCGAGCCTTAGGAAAGAGCTTTTTAAGAATAGATGTCGTCTCCCCCTCCCTTTTTTTCTTTCTTTATCTTTTGCCCCTTTTTAAGCCTAGTTGGGCCCCTGTTTTGTAGAAGATGTACAAGACTCTTTTTGAATGAGAGTGGTTTTTCTTGTCCTTTGCTTTTGAGAGTTGCTGAAATGATTTGAATGTGTTGAACTCTGCTTTTTCTTATAACGATGTCAATCCCTCGGGGCCTTGTCTCGGGGTCACCTAGGTAAGGTACCGCAGGTGTAGCGCTGACTTGGGGGTCTTTGTACCTTGGTCCTATCTCGAGATGGCGCCAAAACTATTAACTGAGAAGTCGTCGAGCATTGGGCCTATCTTGAGGCGGCGCCAAGGTCTTGTAACCGACCAAGGAGTCATTTTGCCTTGGTTTTACCCAGATTAGGTACCAAAGCCTTTTTTCCGACTGAGAAGTCGTTTTGCCTTGGACTTTATCTTTTAGGAAGAGCCAATGGTTTTTTTTCGACTGAGAAGTCATTTTGCCTTGGTTTTACCCTGAGGAGGTACCAAGGTCTTTATTCTGACTGAGAAGTCGTTTTGCCTTGGTTTTACCCTAAGGAGGTACCAAGGGCTTTTTACCGACTGAGAATTCGTTTTACCTTGGTTTTACCCAAATTAGGTACCAATGTCTTTGTTCCGACTAAGAAGTCGTTTTGCCTTGGTTTTATCCAGATTAGATAGAAAGAGCTTTTTACCGACTGAGAAGTCGTTTTGCCTTGGTTTTACCATGAGGAGGTACCGAGGGCTTTTTACCGACTAAGAAGTCGTTTTACCTTGGTTTTACCCAGATTAGATACCCAGAGCTTTTTACCTACTGAGAAGTCGTTTTGCCTTGGTTTTACCCAGATTAGGTACCAATGGCTTTTTATCGACTGAGAAGTCGTTTTGCCTTGATTTTACCCTGAGGAGGTATCGAGGTTTTTTTTCTGACTGAGAAGTCGTTTTACCTTGGTTTTACCCAGATTAGGTACCAAGGGCTTTTTATCGACTGAGAAGTCGTTTTGCCTTAGTTTTACCCTGAAGAGGTATCGAGGTTTTTTTCCCGACTGGGAAGTCATTTTGCCTTGGTTTTACCCTGAGGAGGTACCGAGGTCTTTTTTCTGACTGAGAAGTCGTTTTGCCTTGGTTTTACCCTGAGGAGGTACCTAGGTCTTTTTTCCCGACTGAGAAGTCGTTTCGTCTTGGTTTTACCCAGATTAGGTACCAAGGGCTTTTTACCGATTGAGGAGTCATTTTGCGTTGGACTTTATTCATTAGGAAAAGCCAAGAGCTTTGTTCCGACTGAGAAGTCGTTTTGCCTTGGTTTTACCCAGATTATGTACCAATGTATTTTTTCAGACTGAGAAGTCATTTTGCCTTGGTTTTATCCAGATTAGGTACCAATGGCTTTTTACCGACCGAGGAGTCGTTTCACCTTGGTTTTACCCATATTAGGTACCAATGTCTTTTTTCCGACTTAGAAGTCGTTTCGCCTTGGTTTTACCCAGATTAGGTACCAATGGCTTTTTACCGACTGATGAGTCATTTTGCCTTGGACTTTATTCTTTAGGAAGAGCCAATGGCTTTTTTCATACTGAGAAGTCGTTTCGCCTTGTTTTTACCCAGATTAGGTACCAAGGTCTTTTTTCCGACTAAGAAGTCGTTTTGTCTTGGTTTTACCTACATTAGGTACCAAGGGCTTTTTACCGACTGAGGAGTCATTTTGCCTTAGACTTTATTCTTTAGGAAGAGCCAAGGGTTTTTTTCCGACTAAGAAGTCGTTTTGCCTTGGTTTTACCCTGAGGAGGTATCAATGTCTTTTTATCGACTGCGCCGAGTAGGGCTGAGCATGGTTCGGTCCAAACCGAAAAAACCGACCAAACCGACCCGGAAAAATCGGTTTTATGAGTAGGGTGGTTCGGATCGGTTTGAAAACTTTTCAATCCGAACCGATCCGAACCGACCGAATATAGTGTAATACTACCCATTTTGATCTCAAACCCTACCCGATCCGTCCCCAAAGAGTCAAAGACTCAAACCCTAAACTCATTTTCTGAATCATTATGGGTTGAAAATAATATCATTATATCAGTGCTTAATGCTTCATAATCTCCTACTTTGTTGATATCTTTTTTTTAATACAGTTTGTTATTTGATAAGAATTCTGATGAAGTTAGAACCGAACAAACCGAACCGAACTGACTTGCAACAGTTCGGTTCGATTTTGAATTATAGGCGGTTCGGTTCAGTTGTTCAAATTTTGGTAAAAACCGAACCGAACCGATCGTTGCACACCCCTAGCGCCGAGTGCCCAGCTGACTGGGTCTTTGATGTCTTTCTTTTTATCTTTGACATTTTTATTGATTATTGGAATTTGTACATGATAGAGTACAACTCATTCATATTTATCCCGTCGGGTGATGCCGACTCCATGTTTCTTGTCCGTATGCATCTTGGGGACGACTTTTGGCCAGGGACAAAGTCACCGAGACGGAGTTTCCTTGGCTGTTTCTTTTCGCCTGTGAATCTTCTTGCCTTGACGAGAGCGAATCGTTGCTTCATTGGCTGCCTGTATTGCCGAATTGAGGTACGCCCGGAGCCGGGATTTGCTCTTTCTCTTGATGGTGAGCCGTCTGGCGTTTTAGGCATTGTTGAGTTGCTTGCATATTTGTCATCTCATCGGTCAAGGACCTGCTTAGAGGTTTTACTAAGATCATTGCAGGTCGACGGCGGGCATGGTGATTTTTAACAGATGTTGCTTGTCCACCATCGGTTGCTTTATTAGGCCCGATATTCCGTTGTTTGAGCTTTTTGGAAGATGTTGCTCGACGAAGGGGGCCTAGGCAACTTTTATGATGGGGGCTTCTTGTTGGAGAGGACCCCATATGCCGACGCTTTGTTCCCTAGAATTTGATGGGATCATATTTTTCCTCTTGAGGTTTCCAGGGATAGCGACGGCTGGACCATCTTATAAATAGAGGAGCCTTCTTGCGGGGAGAGTACAAGTTACATGCTTCGACCACTAGGTTTTACTTCGACTCTGGCGGTTCTGAGCAACGACCGGGGGCTAGGGCTGTTAATCTTCCTAAGAAGACCAGATAGAGAGCCCTTGAGTTTTCCCCGCAATCCCTCTCTTAGTGAGGAAGGACTCTCCTCTGAAGGTGGTGGTGGTTCGAGGAGCCTGCCACAGACTTGATCGCTGCTCCTTGTTCGGGGGAGCCATTGCCGATAGAAACTTGAGCGATACTAGATCTGATCATTACCCCTGGGGGTTCTGTTTGCGATCCAACCCCAGGCCTCTTGGCTGTCCAGACGGTGGGGTCTCCGTCTGTGGCAGCGATTAGAAGCTTGTGCTTCATTCTCAAGCCAGACAACCTATAATGACCGTAAATTTCTAATACGTGTTTAAATAAATTTTTTGGTATTTAAGTATTAAATATTATTTTTCTAAAAGAGTATTTGTATTTTTCCAATTTCTCTAGAATTTTCTAAGATTTAAAAATACGATATTATATTATTTTAATAGTTTTGCTAATTATAAATTTAATTGTTTCGGTAAAACTTTTTAAATTAATAGTTAATTATTCATTATTGTTACTTTGACTATAAATTTTCAATATTTATTTGAATAAATTTTATGATATTTTTAAATTATTTAAAAGGGTATTTTTTCCTGTGTTTTTCCTCTCACCGGTATTTCACTCTGTATCTCTCTCTCTCCCCCCTACCCCACTTCCCAATTCACTCCCTAAATCTTGCACTCCCACCACCTCGTGTCTCCCCCGCAACTCCTCCTCAAAAATCCCCCACGCCATCTCTCTCTCACTCACTCTCACTCAATCAATCTCTCTCTCTCTCTCTCTCTCTCTGACACTCTCTCATTCTCTCTCCTGTTTGTCTCTCTCTCTCCCAACCTCTCCGCCCAACTCCATCACCGTGGCACCACCCCCTCGACCTCCGCCCTGTGCCGTCACTCGCCAAGCCCCTGCTCCTCCACGACCTCCAAGCTCCTCCCCCTGCTCCGCCTGAGAACCACCACAAGCTCCTCCTTCAGCCACTGCCCCAATTCGCTCCCCCGCCTCTATGAGTTCAGTCCGACCCGACAGCCGCGCCACCTTCTCCCCACGGTCAGCCTCCCCGCTCGACGTCACTACCTCCGATCTAGCTCCGACATCACCGCATCCAACCCTCGTCCTCCTCCCCTTCCAGCAAGCTCCGTCGCCGCCTGAGCGCCGCCTCCAACTCGTCGCTGCTCTGCCGACCGCCGCCCGACCAGCTCGCAACCCCTCAACCCCCCGAGTCCGCCGCCGTTGATCCGACAACCACCTCCCCTTTTCCCTCATCTCTCCTCGCTGCCCCAATCACCACCACGCCAAACACCCTCAACCTCTTGCTCATCCCCTCGTCGCTGCCTCGATCTGTTGCGGGCATCACCGAAACAACAAGCAGCGTCGTCGCCACCTCATCCGCGGGTCCGTATCATCGCACGGTAACGACGTATCGTTCGACAATAACCCGAGGCAAGATCCCTCTTGCTCGTTGACTTATCATTTTGATATTTATATCTGTTAGTAATTGGTTACATAGATTAGTTTGTGATATAATTATCTTAGTGGGATTGTTGATGAATAATATTAGATAAATCGTGATAATCTGATAAATAACATTTTCAAAATGATTATAATCTTAAAAGAAGTTATTTCGGTATCAGAATTATTTTGAGATAATTATGCAAATTTAAAAAGAATTTATTTTGAGAACAGAACCCTTTTAGATAATTATAACAATTTAAAAGGAATTATCTGGGGAAAAGAATATTTTTAGAATAATTATAAATAAATTAAAGGAATTTATTTTGAAAAGGGAATTATTTTAGATTAATTATAATTAGAAAAGAAATTATTTTGTAAGAGGAAATATTAAAAAAATATTTAAAGAATGTTTTTATAATTATTTAAAAGGAGTTATTTTGGAAAATAAAATTATTTTTGGATAATTATAACATGAAATAAAGGATTTATTTTGGATAAGGAAATCACTTTGAAGTAAATAAATTTATTAACTTAAAGGATTATTTTTGAATGTCCGATTCTCATTTTAATTATGTGATATGTCATGATATCGTTGCACATGATTGATTGTATTTATTATTATTTCCTGTTTTGTTTGAGAACCCTAGTAGTTCATGACTTAGTGGCTTCGTACGTCATGAACGGACTTAGTGATATGTGTGTGTGAGTTGACTGAGTTTAGGTGATGAACCAGAGTTTCAATGAGGATTATAGTTGACTTAGAAAAATAAGAAGAGTGGGGATGGGGAAGTCCATGTTCATGTGATTGGATATAGTTGTTGATGTATCTTCCAGGCTCACCCCATGATCCAGTGTAGCTTGGGGTTAGTTTGTTGGGTCAAAGTGAAGGCAGAGTAGTCACTTTGGTCTGTGAATTTGATATTCACCCGGGTTTTGCTTGAGTTCGAACCATGCTGAAAACGGATTGCGTGTAGCCCTCTGACTGATCCAGTGTAGCGGCGTATTGGGTGCACGTAGAGGATTTGTGAATAGTCAGTTATCCGATGATATGTGTGTTGACTCTATGTGAGATGTGGACCAGTGAGTTGAGATAGGATGGCTAGTTACATGACCACGATTCTTGGCTAAGTATGATTCTTGTGAGATGTAGGCCTGTTGTGTTTCTTTTCATACATAGATCGAGGTTAATATTTAATTATCTACTTTGAGACATATGGTATATACATGAAGGTTCCTTGTTTGGATTATTTCGCTCGACGTACTACGTCTCATGTTATAGATTTTTAAGTAGTAATTTCATCTAGTGTATGACCCTGTTACTTGGATGATTTCTGATCGCTAGCTGCATGATCTCGTTACTCGTTTGATTTATGGATTCTTATGATTACCATGTTTTAGTAGTGAATTTGCATATTGATTTTGTTGGATTTCCGGATGCATGTGCTTTTGTCAATTCTGTTATTGTGTCGTTTTTTCGTTTTGGTTTTTGTTGTTCTATTTGTTTCGTGGGGTCTTGCCGTGTGCCATACACGCTGACGCACACCTGTTTTCTCTGGTGTACGTCAGACTTAGAGAAAGAATAGGTTTAGCAGGAGCCAGAGGATTCTCAGCAGGAGTGCCTTGCAAACGTAGCAGAAGAAGAAGCCGAAGCTTAGTCATTCCTTTCAGTATGTTTTGTAGCGCTTTCATTTTCTTTTGTTAAGTGTATATTTATATTCTCCAGTATTTCATTCAGATAGTTTTGTATAAGGGCATGTTGACCCGAATACTATATCCCGGATGTTATCCCATTTGTGATATGATATTTTTATTTTGAGTTTGTCTATTATATTCTTGTTGATTGTGATCGGGGACCTGTGACTTCGCATTGTATTTATTTCTAGACGCTTAGCGTATTGGATTGAGAAGAAAAGAAAAAAAAATAATAGTGTATATTTCTTCTCAATCTAATACGTCGCGGTCTTGTTCACGTTCCGATTCCCGGGTATTTTAAGAAGCGGGGCGTGACACAAGTACCATAGTGGTGTGTCTTTTCTTAGGAGGGCTTTCGGGGTTCTACTTGGCAAAACTCCCCAGAAAGCTGCTGGAGCCTCCAAGGGATACACCTACGTTGGCTCCTCATAGCCATAGGCTAATCCTCCTTAGCTTGAATGATGCGATTCCAGATTTTGTTTAGCTTGAACGGTATAATTCCAGTGCTCTTCAAGAATGAACAATATCAGGCCTCGATTTAGAATTGAGCATTTCTTCTCAGAGATGAAAGCAGGTCCCACGGTAGATGCCAAACTGTTGATGCTCGTAAACAAACAGTCGATGGGGGTTTCTCGCAGTCA
This sequence comes from Asparagus kiusianus, assembly GCA_022839385.1. Lineage (NCBI taxonomy): Eukaryota > Viridiplantae > Streptophyta > Magnoliopsida > Asparagales > Asparagaceae > Asparagus > Asparagus kiusianus. The sequence continues at coordinate 118,453 of BQKN01000657.1, read as the reverse complement.
GATGTAGTTTCGATCCTGGCGACGGTGGGGAAGAAGGAGAGGATGAATGTTGGGGCCGGCTCCTCCTCCGACTTTATGCCCGATTCTGAGCACGCGGGGTGGACTGATAGCCTGCACATGCAAAAATCGTCGGAATACGTGGCTAGTTTCCCTCGTGGTACCTTCGTCAGTTAAGTCAGTTGATAAACTTGGGGAGAGTTTGTAGAGAGGCCTCTAGGCCATTGAGGTCCTTACAGGGGGTTTAGCTGTTGAAAGTACTAAAAATACAAAAGAGGGAGTGAAGCTCAGGTGCAAGAAGAAGTTGCCAACCTCCTTGGTTTTACCTTTCTTACCTCCCTTTTATAGCCCACTTGCCTCTGGGAGCTTGGCCCTTGGCTTTTGTTAACTATGTACAATAGGCGGTTTGAAAGGTGGACAGACAGGCTGCTGAATCATCTTTCTTCCTCCAGGTGTCGGCAGGTGACTGGGAGGGAAGTCACTTGATGTCAGGGGAGAGAAGTCTTCTCAGTGCTCTGGGTTTGTCAGAGTAGGCAGGGTGTAGGGTAGGTCGGCTGTGTGGTCGTCCTTTCCCTAGGTGGCGGCTGGCGATTGGAGGAGAAGTCATTCGTGCACAGGAAAGCATTATGGCGATCTTCTGGGAAATGACATGTAAGCTGAATAAGCGGCTCGTGCCGGAGATCCTTGTCAGAGCGTATATCTTGATGGGATTGGTCAATGCTGTACCTTCGAGTGACATTTGAAGTGATCCCGGTTGGATCTTATCCCTTTAGTCAATGCGAGTTGATCCGTGAGTCATCATTATGATTTGGCGACCCGACAGTCGAGTGGACTTCGGGTCGGGTGCGTAATCGAGTCGTCTGCTCTAGGAATCATCTTATTTACGAGGGAACGACTGATCCTGTTCTTCGAGTCGGTCATGATGACCTATCGGTCGGAATAAGGCTTGTCGGCTCGTCTAATCGAGGGAGTTGGCTCTGACTGTGCTTTTGAGCCTCTAAAGTTGATTCGGACCATTGCTCGCTTGGGCTTATGCAGTTATTCTTTCGATGCTTTTATTTTGGTGCGGTGAATGACCATAACAGATTCTTTTTCCTAGCAATTTCTAAGCCATTTTCAGGCTATTTTTCCAAGTAATATCTGCTAATTATACTGCACTACACTAAAGAACTTAGGCAGTTCTTTATTTTTCCACTTAAGTTTACCAGCTGACTTGATCGTCAGAGATACAACGAGGGAACTAAGCCCCGTCTTGTCACGTGTTGCTATTTGTGCAGATTGAAAGCTACTCAACTCAAAAACAAATATTCGGAGAAGTGAGCGGCCTTTAATCAATCTCACCCTCATATATTTGTATGTTTGATTATTTAACATTGACAAAAATAATATGCGTTTAAATATCTTAAAGTTTTAAAATTTTTGTTGTATATAGTTTCCCACTAGTAGAATGTGGTTTTAGTTTGTTAATGTTATGGTGTTGCTTTATAATGAGTAGAATCTCTTGACTATGTGATCACACTTTTAGAGAGTGTGTGGTTGACATTTTGTAATCAGCCTAAATTTTGAATGAAGGTAGCCAGAGCCTCTTTCGGGAGGTTCCATTACTTTTCAAAAATAAATAAATAAATAAATAAAAGGGGGAAAAAGAAAGAGAATTGCACTTAAATGCCCGAGTTACACAAACACGAGAATCTTCCTATGAAAATTCTCATGCGACACTCATATACTAATCTTAGAATACTTTTTAGCTCTTAATATTTGTTAACTTTAGTATTAGACAGAGCCAAAACTTATTGTTAAAATAGAATTAGAGTATGTTCGAAATACAATTGCAATAGTTTTAACAATAAGTTTAACAAAACTAAAGGGTTAATGAAAGCTCTAAAATAGCATATGAGTGTTGCATGAGAGTTTTTAGAGGGGAATTCTCGCGCTTGCATAACTGATGACAGGTAAGTACAAATTATGAAAAATATAGGAAATATAAATGTAAATTTTAAAAATTATAGAATATATATAAATGCTGCCAAAAACCAAGCAAGGTATACAAGTGCAAAGTAAGGGAGACAATAGGATATGGAAGTACAATTGAGCCGCTTTTTAATGCTGAAGCGCTTTGGTCCATTTTCATCGCTTCGGCTGGCGCATCAATTTATCCCGGGCTTAATTGGGTCAAACACGCAGCATCCGGTAAATCAAATCGTAAACCGTAGAGGCGTAAACGACCTCATCGATAGCCTACAGCATCATATATCCTCCCCCTAGTTGGATTCGCCTCCAATTCTAGGGTTTCCCTTTTCCCCCGGCGCCCCTCTCCCCAATCTATTCGACTATTCTCCAAAATCTCAAACCCTAGAATCCCCAATCACAGAAACTCCGTACCCCTCCAATGGCGGACGAGTCCCAGTTCTCTTCTTCTCGACCCGACAACAAGCGGAAGTTCGACGACCCCTCTCCTCCTCCTCCTCCTCCGCCTTCATACAACAGCGTCCCTCCTCCTCTCGATGGGATCCAGCTGGCCAAGCTCAAAGCCCAGGAGATCGCCGCAAAACTCTTCAGCGAATCCGAGGCCAAGCGACCCAGGGCCGACAACGGCGCCGCTGCCGACGGTTTGTGATTATTTTTCTCGTCTAGTAGGTTTCCAGTGTTGGCTAGGATTTCTGATTGCGTTAGATTAGGCGAAAATTTGATCTTTAAGGGCATAGTGTCCGATTTCGCCGATTAGGGGTTAGATCTACTGTTTCTGATGACTTGGTTCCGTGTTGCGTGTATCTTTACGGGTTATTTGACTCGTGACGGGATTTGTTTGCTTGGGATCTTGTTTTGACGATCTCGTGTTAAGAATCACTGATTTCATTGCCTACGGATTTTCAATGTCCACGCTTGGGTTTGTGGGGTTAGCCTCTTATGATTAGGGATTTCAGCTGGAAGAGTACCATTTCATCTAGTTATCTAACTAGAATTATTGCGTATAAGTTATATTTTTGATCTACTGCCGGTGGACTTTGTTGTTGTTGTTGAGAATGATACTGCTATTGATGTTAGTTGATGGAGTTTAATTGTGTCTGTAGTATTTTATTTGTTCTTCCCTGGTAATATAGTTTTAATTCTCCCACACCTTTAACAAAAGGAATGATAGTTATATTTCTCCTTTGATTGGTCTCCTTCACAGGGATTCCTCTGTTTAGCAGGGAGATTTTGATTTCTAAATATTGTTTCTTACAATTTGCTTTCTTGTCTTTTTAGCAATCAGGGTACCATGAATAAAGTTGGATTGTATATAGATGTCGATCGCAAAGTGTTCTCGATTTGTCACTTTTTGATTGTTACTTCTGTTCTGTTTCTAGCATTTGATCACCCTTTTGCGTGATGCGTTAGTGGTCTACTCTGACATTCATTATATCACAGTGCAAGATCTAATTTTTTTATTTGGATTCATTTGTTTTATCTTATATTGCTTTCCTCTTAAACAAGGATCAGTGTTATCGAGGCGCAAGGCGTAATGCGGGGCGCAAAGGTCCCTTACGCGCACCATGCGCAAGGCGCACAACGAGGCGCGCGCCTCACTAATTGAGGCGCATAACTCAAACTAATATTTGCCAACA
>BQKN01000657.1:55760-81645 GCA_022839385.1 Asparagus kiusianus | reverse complement strand
AACTTCCCAGGGGGTCACCCATCCTAGAATTTCTCCAGGCCAAGCACACTTAACTTTGGAGTTTCTAGGAGTTGGGTTTCCGAAAAGAAGATGCATCTTGGTGGTATGAGTATTCCAATCAAATCTATCAATACTAATCACATCACCCTCTCAAGGGTTGGGGTATTACAATTCAGTCGAAGCCGTGTTATCATGCGAACTTGGCTTTGCCTGCAGAGTCAAGTATTCAGGTGAACTTGGATTTGCGTGGTTGATTCAGGCGAAGCCGTGTTATCAGGCAAACTTGGCTTTGCCTGTAGAGTCAAGTATTCAAGCGAACTTGAACCTACATGGTTGATTCAGATGGAGCCACATTATCAGGCGAACTTGGCTTTGCCTGTAAAGTCAAGTATTTAGGTGAACTTGACTTTGTTCATGCGGACTTGAATGTTCAGGCGAAGTTTAGTAGTGTTCAAGCGAACTTCTTCGTTCTTCGCGGGCGAACTTAAATCTTTGCAGGCGAACTTCAGGCAAAGTTCAGCCTCGCAGGCGAACTTCTGAGCTCCTCTTGTTAAGGATAAAGATAATTTTATTTGCCTACAGGTGTAACTTTGTGTCTTGCTTGCTCACAAAGCACCCTGTTTAAAAGACTTTTGACGTCTTTAAATACATGTGCGCGGTCTATAATCGCGTCTGCATATCGTTGGACTTTTCTTAAAAATGTCTTCTACTTCAATCTCACGCTATCACAAAAAGTTGAACCAGACGCTCAGAGGGAGCCGTCCATCAAGACAAACGGACGGTCGGATCTGAAAGTTTATCTATTGGAATATCCTCACCGTCCTCGTCGCTTGCATGATTAATTACATGTATTATTTTATTTTAATTGATCAACCTACAAGACATTGACTATTAAATTCAGCGCTCCGCAGTTAGCTGTACAACCTTAATTAGACTACGTGTCAGAATCCCATTCGACTTTTACAACAAAGAAGCCGCGGCGGATCAGGTGTCAAGGGGGATCCACTAACGAGTCCCAACTGCATCTTTAAACGCTTCATTTCCAAGTGGACCCCATGCCGACCCGCGTGGCGCGGAATTGCGGATCACTACCCAAAATACCCCTAATACTACAGCTGTCTTTTCTACATTTGAGGGTATTTACGACATTCAAAATTTTTATATATATTTTAGTGATTTTGGCACTTAATCATTTTTAATAGATTTCTTCTCGTCACGCAAGAGGAAGAACGACGACTCGTCTTGGATCAAATCAATCGCGACATTGACCTAAAATCCCAAAAAAAAAAACGAAAAAAAAAGGCCAGAAAAGTGGGGAAATCTCAATTTTGATTCTTCATCGATTCCTAATTCGTCGAATTTAGAAGCTGAATTTGAGATTCAAAGTGGTCCTCGATGCTCTCGAAGAAATTTAAGCCGGCAAAATGGTAATTTCGATCACTTCTCAGATGCCCTAGATTAATTTTTACTCGGTTTATTTTTTTGGATGAGCAATTGTTTGGATTTTGATTGGTTTTTTTTTTGCTCTCGCAGCAAGACGTCGTTGAAGCTTGCGGTTGCTCGAATAAAGCTATTGAGGAACAAGAGAGAGGTTCAAGTCAAGCAATTGAGAAGAGAATTGGCTCAACTTCTCGAGAGCGGACAGGAACAAACTGCTCGGATTAGGGTTTCTTATCTTTTTTTTAATCCCAATTTATCTTTTTTTCCCCTGCACGCACTATAATTTTTTTTTTCCTAATCTAGGTTTTGTGAATAGAAGCTAGTAGCATTGGATAGACCTTGAATAGAATGGTTAACTTTATTTTGGCAGTCTATTGAGGGGAATGTTAATTGCGTTTTTTTAGTGATAATAAATTGTTTAGGCATTGTTTTGTTTTTGGATTCAACTTACTTTTTGTTGACGTGGGTAAATTTAGATGAGAGATGCTTAATAAGGAAGAATTTTTAATCTGAGTTTGCTTCTTAGTAGTGGGAGTGATTGATGTTAAAGCTTCTCCTAAAAGTATCAGATTCTGTAATTCTAGAAGTGGATGCTGATTCATTCATTTCTTTGGGAATGGACGTATTAAACTAATAAATTGGGCATATAAACTGAGAGGCGCAATAATGTGAATTTAATAAACTATACTAGTGAAATGCTTCAGAAATGTCTTCATTGATGCAGGACATAATTCATTTTGACCAAACTTTACTTTCCAAAACGTTAATATAGTAAACCAGTTAGAAAGATAAAGCTTTCGTTGTTTACTGATTTGAGAAGACTGTCCTACGCTAAGTCATTCTACGGGTTTAAGGCAATATTTTTTGTTTCCTGAGTAAGCAGTAAACCATACCATGTTAGAACTAACATGTTTGGTGCTAAATATAATATTAGTACAAAATTTAAAATTTTGAGTCTTTAGGATCTTGGTAACCATTGCTTGTGATGCAAACATCTTGTTCTGTAGTTGTGTCGCTTCATCTTTGGGTGCAGATTTAATGTTGACAACATCAAGGAAAAGATTCATTTTCACTCAGCATGTAGAATAAATAATCTTATTTCTAAAACTTGATCTCCATGATCTTTTTTAAATCTGTGTTTTATGTATTATTTCTTTTCCAGGTTGAACATGTTATCCGGGAAGAGAAAACAATGTCTGCATATGAGCTCATTGAATTATATTGTGAACTTATTGTGGCGCGCTTGCCAATTATCGAGTCACAAAAGTACGTAATCCAAACTTGTTATGTTTAGTTGCAATTTAGTTTTGGTACTTTTTACTTCTGTTGGATTCTACTTGGATATTTTAATGCAATTAATTCTTTCCTTTTTTGCCGCAAGTTAGCTAATGTATTTGCAAGTTTATTGAACAATTGCATTTGACCTTAGTTCTCTATATAGATTCTATGCATGAAGATCCTGATATATCTGTTACCTATTACCCAATGCGAGAAAATGTTTAGAAAATATATGTTTCTGACTGAGAGAAGATTCAGCAACATGGTAATGTTGGCACATGCCACCACCTGAATGAAATTATCTACTACAGATTGAAGTTATTAATAGAATCACAAAAGATTCTACTCAGTAAAGCAATGTCAGACTAATAAAAGGAGAAGAAATATATTGTTATTGTTCGTCTCTAGCTATTGTGCCATCATAATTTTTAAGACATACAACAAAGCCTTACATGTAATGGTAATTTGCGCCGATGAAACCAGAGCATTGCTACTTCCAAAGTTGATGCTTTCATGTTAAAGTTAAATCTTAAGAAGTATGGAAAGCAGCACAAACTTTCCCCCCTAATATAAAAGGATCTTTAATGCCCTGAGTCGATTTGGTTATCTATTTCTAGCAATCATTTCAATGATATAAAGTTACTAAAAGGTTCATAAGAACAGCTCTCCTATCTGGCCCAGTTGACAAGTTTATCCTGTCACCTGTGGAACTGTAGCGTGGACTGGATCTTGACTTGGAAGCTTTGTCAATCAATGGACGGCCAGCCATTCTGAAAGCATTGTCTAAATGTAGAAGTTTTGACATATGAGTAGATGAATTGCAAACCAACGTGCTTTATATGCTTATTATCTTAGCTAGAGGATGACCATATTTTGAGGTGACTAATATGTTCGTCAATTTCTTTAAGTGAAGAAACAAACTTGTGTGGAGTGATCAAAGCATAGATTTGAAAATTCTTTATCTTTTTTTCTGCTGATTATTTTTCGTGATACATATTAGTGGCGTCTGGTTTCATTCTTACAAATTTCTCTGCTTTGCTTGAATTATCTAAAAGTTGTGTAGTTACTTATGAACTCGTCCACAGGAGCTGCCCCATTGATCTGAAAGAAGCAGTAGCTAGTGTGATTTTTGCATCTCCAAGATGCGCAGACCTACCGGAACTTTTAGATATTCGCAAGCATTTCTCAGCAAAATATGGAAAGGAGTTTATTGGTTCAGCTCTTGAAGTCAGGCCTGATTCTGGAGTTAGCCGCATTGTATGTTTTTATGATTTATGAGAACTGTGCATCCTTTTTATGATGACTAAATTCACCTTTCACTGATGTCAATCTCATTGCTATTTTCTTGTGTGTTTTTCCTGAATTCTCTGTTCTTGTTTCAACTAGGTTGTTGAAAAGTTATCAGCCAGGGCACCTGATGTTGAAACAAAGATCAAGACGTTGACAGCAGTTGCCCAAGAACATAATATTAAATGGGATTCAGAAGCATTTGAGGAGCAACTTAAGAAGCCTCAGGATGACCTATTGGTATCAAATTTATAAGTAGAATAATGTTATGTTTGTGTACTGTTATGAATGTATGTATAAACTCTTGAACTGTGTTGTTGCGCTTGCGCTTGCGCAGAATGGACCAAATACCTTTTCCAGTGCCAGCAAGATGATGCCAATGGAGTCCTCTAGTATGACTTCTTCACCTGCGCCTATTCAAACTGATGAATCAAGGGTGCAAATTCCTCAAAATGACGCTGCACGTAGTTCAACAACTTTTCTTGCGTTTTCTGAGACGAACGGTAGAACTGGCACTTCAGCATCCTTCACTTCTCAGTCTGGATCAAGACAATCAGGTATCAATTACAAAATATCTCTTATTCATTGATTTTGTTATATATTATCAGGGACTGACATTAAGTAATCTTTCTTGTTGTAAAACAGAAAGTAGATCTCGAGGTGAAGAAGTCAACAGTTCATACTCTAGGGAAGGAAATACTTCTTTGAATCATCCATCTTGGAACATGGAATTCCAAGATGCTACTTCTGCTGCTCAGGCAGCAGCCGAATCTGCAGAAAGGGCTAGCATGGCTGCTAGAGCGGCTGCAGAGCTTGCAAGTCGTGGAAACATGCCTAGACAAAATTCTAGTGAATCCAACGAATCACCCACATCTAGCAAGAAATATGAAAGACCAGAAAAACTAAGGGCAGTTTTGGGTGAACATGTTGTTGATAAGCCTGATTCTATGGGGAGTGGCGAAATTAGAAATTCTCGAGGCATGAAAACTGAAGTGCAACATCTGCATCAGGCTGAAAGACCACAAACGAGCTCAAGGAGAGAGGCCGAAAGGACATCCAGTGACTATTCAACTGCTAGGAAACCAACCAGTCAATCTTCACGGCACTCCAGTCAGGATTTTATTTATGATGAGGATATCAATCTTCACTATGATGATCTGAAGGATTATAGTCATGGCCAGAGGATTCCGTCTGAGTCTGAAGCTGTGGAGTCGAATCGGCTGAATATGAAATATGGGAATGCTGAATCTAGTCAAGAGAACATAAATGTTAATTCCACAAAAACAGCTTCTTCCGATTTTGTTGGTGATGATGAGAGAAATTGGAACTCAGATATCTACAAGCATGAAAATTATGGAGGTGAGGCTTCTAGAATGGACACGAGAGAAGCTTCTGTCAGAAGTGATCACAAACAATCAACTTCAAGTGATTCTTTTGCAGTTGTATTTGATGACTACGGTTCTGATGCTGAAGATGACAATTTACATTTTGGGGAAAAGAAAGGAAATATGCTGGATCTGTATAATGGAGGGGAATCTTCTAGTTTCCAGTCTAATGAAGGTCCTTTTAGTATTGACCAGAATAGAACTGGATCCTTTTCTAAGAACACCGGTGCACAGTTGCATTTATTTAAAGAATCCGAGCCTGACGAGCATTCTAAGACAACAACAGAAGATATGTTCCCTTCACGACCTGCTTTTGATGACTCAGATGGAGAAAGCATGGACAGTGAGGATGTGGTCGCCAAGTCTGTTCACCACGAAGCAATGAAGAACGGTAGTTCTTTGCATGATCATAGGCCATTCATGAGAGGTTCAGTTTCAGATGAATCTGCTGGCACTACAGATCACTTTGATTTGGAAACGGAGGAAGTTGAAGAAAAGATTAGAAATTTTGGAGTCTATGATGAAAACATTGACACGGATTCAGATGATGCTGATAAATTTTACAAAAGATCTGGTTCGGGTAGCCTTCCTAATAATCAGCCACCTCCAAGCAGGAATATGTCTCCTAGGGATTCGAGTATCTCAGTTGAAGGTCCAGCATACAGCTCAAGTGATGAAGAAGAGTCACAGCCTTTGCGCTTATCCAAAAGACAGCCCCCGATGGAAAATGAGGCTAATAGGAGGACAACACTGCAATCGTCGCATTTGGGTAGTGAAATTTTTGAAGTTTCAGATGAGCTTAGTAATGAAAGTGAACAGGGCATAAACTTTGGGAGATTAACCGGTGGACTTAAACACAAAGGTTTCCCTCGCCCACCTTATGTAAGAAGCTCTGCTGCCGATGTTTCACTGTCATTGAAGCAAACCTCTGGCTCTACTCCCATCCATGAAAAGCCTATCATTCCAAACGTGGACAACATGCAATCAGCAAGCTCTGAAGTTGCAGATCAAGAATCACACAAATTGAAATCACATCCGAAAGCTTATGCATCTGAGTCAAGAACTTCAGGAGCTTCCATTGATTCTCACTTGGAAACTGCTGAAGATGTTTCCTCTAAATCTGAGATTACAGAAGCTGTAGACTTTCCAGCTCAAGAGTCATATTACCCAAAATCACGAAGCAAAGGTTATGAGGAAAAAAGCTCAAAGTTTCAGGAAAGACAAGGTCATCCAGTCAGCAATGAACAAAATCATTATCCTGTAGTTACCCGACACTATAGAGACAGTGCTTCAGTGCCTCCAAAACAAAGTGTGGATGCTTTCCCTGAGATTGATAAATTAACTGCTTCCGTTCCAAAAAAGACCTATGCAAGTTCTGAAGCAATCAACCTGGATCAATATGATCAGAAATCACATACAAAAGCTAATAGGGAATCCAGCTCGAGAAGGACTCACTTAGATTCAGAGACTGGTGGAGAGGCTAGTGGAAATAAGATGGATCCAATTTATACTTCTGGCAGTAGAATTAAGCTTTCTCGCAGGACAAAGGAAGTGCCATCAGAGTCCCAAAGTAGTTTTCCAGAGGTTACCGGAGCTCCTTTTAACACAGCTTCTGAGTCAGTAACCCTTCAAGGGAGAGTAAGTTCTAAGCCTGTACAGACAATTCCATCTGGTCAACAGCCTTCAGTCGCACCTAAGCAGATATCATCAACCTTTGAGGAAAGTTCAAAGTCAAATCTTGGTTCATCAGAGGATGTAGCTCCGAGAAGCAGTGTGAATACAAAATCTTCTAGTTTAAGTGGAGAGTCAGTATCACGAGAGAGCTCACTCAATCAGGCTTCTCATGTTCATCCAAAGCTTCCTGATTATGAATCTCTTGCTGCTCGTTTTCAGTCACTACGGTCAAATAGGCGGTAAATATTTAGGACCTACACTTGTTGTCTCTATTCTTTTATTTTGTTGTGTGGTTATAGTTGGCTAATAAGTCTGAGAATTATTTCATTTCATTTATGATTGTTATATAGCCGATAAATTTTGTCCATTTTGTGTGGTTTATACTGTTACATCGTATGAACAATAATTCGTCATGGGAATAAGATTCATTTTTCTGGGATTTTACACCCATGTGATAGTTCAGACATCTACTAAAGGTAGATCAAATTCTGCAATTTATTATGATAGCCGGTTACTTTTCTTTCTCCTTTGTTAACATAAAGTGACTGTTCACTGGCTTGGGTATTCCATCTTATATTACACAGAACGTTTCGACCCTGTTGTACATGATATCCCTGATAACATGATCGCAGATTCACAGATATCCTTGCAGAGGCCTTCAGTGTATGCCTATAGGTTTGGTTTGTTGGGTTTGGTGCGCGGAGTTAACATGGTTATCCATCAGTAAATATACTGTGAAACAAATTTCTCGTTCATCTGGTGTCCTCTAATTATGTCCTACACTTTTGTGTATTCAGCTGTATAGGTCGTTCTTAGCTACCTTCAGCTTTTTTTTTTCAAATGTCCTTGAAACATATTTGATAACCAGTAGTGCAATTATACGTCAAAAAATACATCAAGCAAAAGTCCGCAAACATTGTAATGGTTTTTCAGTTGAGCTTGTGATTCTTCAACTTGGCAGTATGTATCTAGACGCTAGCACTGCTCTTTACTATTTCTTTTCCCCCCATTTTCCTAGTTAACAATAAACAATGACTATGCATAGAAGTTTTTTTCTTTTTTCTTCTTGGATGTATTTCTGGAAGTTTGCGATGTGAAATATAATCTGGGATGTTTACTATTATTCATAGGCAGGTTTTGGGCCTTTCTCAAAGTTAATTTTTTTGTTCTCAACTCTTTTCTAAATTGGTTGTTCATATCCTGCCTGCTGAATTGAGTTTTGCAAATTGTGATTGTTTGCGAGCTACCTGTGCAAATATATTTTCTTTTCTCTTCTCTTCTCTCAGGCTTTCCATGCATTTTCAGAAGCAAAAATCAGATAACAATGTGCAGATTACAACAGTTATGCTTCCTTGAGATAGTCTCTCTCGTATTATTTTCCTATGACATTTATACTGAATTTTTATAAAGCATCATTATATGTTTGAACTGGTCGAGGATGTGACCCCTCCCAGTCGCTCAGTTCTATTTTCTTTCCCCCCTTACACGAGGATAATTTTTTACACATCCAAGCTATTTTTATATTCCACCACGTACATTTTCTTTTGTGTGTTGAGAGGGGAAGAAGCATGCAACTCGGTCTTCTTTTTAATCTACAGCTGCTGATGCAGCATAATGCAGAATGTTGCCCGTAGATGAAAATATTGAGCATTGATATATGTGCCTAGGAAACTATCATGTGTAACCAGCTTCCTGATGTGTTTGATGCTGAATGTTGATATTCTATGGTAAAGTAATACACTTGTTTGTTTATTAGAATGTCTTCTTGATGATTAATTCGGACATTTACCTAAATGTGTACTTATACTGGGTAGAGACTATGTACACAGATGACCTTCCTTTCAAGGCAGCAGCACTCTTCTTGAAGACAGCCAGTTATCGTAATATATCAGAATCCGCATTTTGGCACAGTATCTTCAAATTAAGAGGTAATGTTGAGAGAATCTCATATCATTAACAGTTGATAAAGCATTTTCGGCATAGTTAAGTATCTGAAGTACCTTACTAATCTTGGACACCTTTCTTAAAGATAAGACCCTGAACTAATTACCTTTGCACCTCAGAAAGGGCTGTAGAAACAAGAATTTGTCTCAGTACAGCATGTAATAGGAAAAGTATTCGAGTCTGTTATTATACCAATTTCTAAGTAGGTCATTTGTATTGTAAAACATGCCCTGCATCTATAATGTCCAATTCCAATCTTGATATCCAAATAGTGCCAGACTCTGATCACCTTTATATGGATTTTCTTCTTTATACATAGAGGCCAGCGTCTTGCGTAGTAAAATTTCATGCGTGGTTCCTCATGTGTAATCATGATTTTTTTTTTTTTTCTTCTATTCAACTTATAGAAAGAAGTCAGTTTTTATTTTCGGTGTTAAAATGAGAACCAGCATGCCACTTACTGCTCATTTTTCAGTCGATCTGTAACAGGACGGATAACACGAGGATTCATATACTTGTGTTACATTACTTTGTTCCTGTTATAATAGGTTATCGGTCCTCTGATACAATAATATATACTAACTATGATGTTTCATTCCCTTTATTTGAAGTTGGACCAAGACTCTTAATGATGATTAAATAGATTAGTGATATCAGATTTAACAAGGACTTAGTTGTTTATGAATATTTTTGATTGATTCTCAGTGTTTTGTGTGTTGTTACTCCTTATTCTAAAGGTTCTGGTGATCATTTTCCTCGCAAGTTTTATTTTAGCTTTTAGATTCCTTTTTACCTACATATAATCCTTTCATTGGTTATTTGCATAACTAAATACATTATGTCGTGTTTTGATGAACTATTGTACTTTCTCATCTCTTTATTTATTTCCATCTGCAGCTTCGCTGTTATTTTACATTGTTTCAACAGTTTAAGATTTTTTTTTCTTGATAGTTAAAAAAGAAGGGGAAAAAAATGCTGATCTTAGAATTATTCCTTACGAAAAATCTTATCTCAGAACCCCAAATAACATGTACTTTTTCGCTTTTGTGTCATCACTGCCTATATTCAGTTGGCATGATTAAGGTTTGTCCAAATTTTGCTCTGTACAATGCTTATCACGTAGAGATAAATCCAGAGATTAGGGGCTAATGCTAGGTAGCTCAAAGCTACGAGGTTGAGCAGCAAGAGTAGATTTCACTTCTTCTGAATATAACTGAAACTGGTAGGTGCTCGGGCGCTTTCAGTTTTTCACGATCTTCATGCTTTAGATTCTATTGATTTTGTTCTCTGTGATCAAATGGCTCAACAGAGCACTAGAAGCTAAAGCAGTTGTGTAGAATGATGATGTCTAAATTGCCGATCATGACCTTAGATATGAAATTTATTTTAGCAAGTATCCTTATAATTTTCATGATTTTATGAAGAATATGTTGCTTCTTGACCTCTTTGACTCATTATGCGTGTTGAGAATGTTGTCTGTTGTGATTTATCAAGGCCATAACATTTTACTAAAACATGATGCATGAACTTGTGGGGTGTACATATATATCTATTCCTCTATAATAATGGGAGGATCGAAGATTCACTATTTATGCTATAGTAAATTATCACTGTAGCATTATTATTGTAGCCCACTAAGATATTGTAGCATCATTACTGTAGCTTAACGAGATGCTAAAAATTTGTTACTGTAACACTTACAAAAATTGTATTTAAATACAGGATTAATGTAGCAAAAAGAAAAAAAATAGAGATCGTACTTTGTACGGGATCCACACTAGTACGGGTAATAGTATGGGGGTAATAGGAGAGGGTAAATGCTGATTACTAATGAATAATGCCCTGTGTATAGTGTTGACTGACCCGTCAGCGTCAAATCTCCAGATTAAAAAAAAGGGTTATTTGCATGGATGGATCAGATATAAATACAGTCACATCAATCTTATTCCCTCATGGAAAATCTAACAATATATATAAAATTACATTAAGATGGGACTGATGGTAAACAGAAACGGTTGACTCAGTCAAGGGACAAGATACAGCAACAGCAGCAACAGAGATTGTTATATATTCTAAAATCTTTTTTCAGCTGTGAATCCTGCCAAGTGCCAACTACTGCCATAACATAAACACTGATGCATCAGCAAAAGCTTCTCATTTTGTTCGCTAATAAGTAGAGGTAGAGATGTTTGGTTATATGCAACATAAGTTGGTTCAAGTTGAGCGCCATCACATTGTTTAGCGACCGTGTTATCTCTCAAACACAGATCTAGGCTCCACGATCATACTTATCTTGATAAATTTATATCCTCATTGACATTTTATCATACTTCAGCCCGCTGCTAACGCTTATAATATTTCAAATTGCCCTTGAGAAATGTAAGGGGCTGTTTGGTTCCCTGTTTTTGAGGGAAAGACTCTCTCGAAAACCTGCTAAAAGTGTCAAAAGTGTTATTTTTTGGCAGGCTTTCAAGAGAAAGAATTTCTAACCAAACGAGCTTTAAATCGCGCTTAACTTGTCTCTCCCTCGCTAATTGAAAGAGGTGTCCACTTATAAACAAGTTAAGCAATGATTAAGTGCTAATGATGGCATTGATGGAGAGGCTTGTAATGAATAATCTACCCAAATTTATTACTTATTGGAGATGTTATCCTTGGAGGTGGGTCAGCCACCACCTTTCAAGAACTATTATTTATAATGATTCCAATATAAAAAACAGAACAATAGCTTCTATTGAATTCTTTAATTAAATATTCGTCACTGTATTCTCCTCCACATATATAACTTTTGAACAAAATGCAAACGACTATTCCCTAAGTCTTCTCAAACTCCAAAACCAGTACATACAAATTCAATACAGTAACCACTTGACCTAAGCATCCATAGATGTATAGATATAGTCAGCAGATATGTGCCGAATCTTATCCCTGTGATTATGGGAATAAATTGTAGTGGTTTTTTTTATTATCAAATTGGCACACTGCCCAATGACAGCATTATTGGTGCTTGGATAGTAGGAAGCTCTATCTAGGGCCTGTTTGATTCTCTATAATTGCATTTTAAACACAAATATCAATTATAATTGTTTTATTAAGTTCTAAAACTTTGTTCTGTAGGCATCTGTTGTCTTTGAGTATCAGGTTTTTTGAACTTCCATTGGAGTGATCGGAGATATGTTGTAGACTGAATCCTAAATTAAATAACACTTGAAAAATACCAACCGCGGCTTACATATAAATATACATGAGGTATCAAGTGTATTTGGAGTTGTGTTTGCGACTACACAAGTTGGATGTTCCGATCCATTTAGGAAGCAGTGGATTATCCAAACTGCTCCCGTGTTTGACATCTAAAGGTCGAGGATGTTCTGATAGGATCCGCACTCTCTCTGGAAAGAAAATTTGCTGCTGACCAGAAAGTTGAATATGCGAGCCATTAGGTTTGTTTCTAAACCTTTAATTAAAATGAATTCACAGCAACGGCAACAACAAAACCATTAAACTTCACAGTTATTTTGATAATATGCAGTTCTTAAAGTTATCATTACCCAATAAGCAAGAACCATCAGATAATTAATTCCCCATACTGCCAAAATCCTAGCCAACTGCTCTGCTTGCAGAGGCTACTGTTTTTTCTATCTCAGGTCTCTTCAGTAAAAGACAACATCTCTTTTCTTCACAAACCTAACCTACTGTCACCAGTTACCAAACTACCGCGGGTTCCTACCGCAGGGATTGACTCGGCTCTTTAGCAATTGCAGCAAGAGCATGCATCAGAGGAAAAGCGTGCAAAGGCGCCTTCTGATCTGGGATCCAATACCTGGCACTTGCTTCAGCGCGCTTTTCCACTGGTACCTCTGTAGTTGGTTCAGTTTGGATGGACCCAATAATTGATTCCGTGCTTGAAGAGCAGCTTGGGGTAGTTGGACTCGCCCATTGGCTCTCAACGTTTTCGTTGTGTAGAAGTTTAATTTATGACAAAGCCAAGGTTGAACGTGACTAGGTTTTGAATTGATTTCTGCTCGACAAAAAAGACCGGATTAGAATTGGTAATTAGCCTGATATTTTGTAGGCCAAATAGTAACCATGCCGCTGTTTTCTATGTTCCAAACTAAAACTTGTTTAACCGAGTCAGGACCATTTCTAACCTATTTTCTATGGTTTCCCCCTTCTTTTTAGCGCAAAATTTGTAAGAATTTAATTAGCCGGTTCGGCCGGATCTGTCTACAAGGAAATCGTCTATGCTAATGCCGAAAGAACCAATCAGGGGGAGAAACAAAATGGATGAGTGGTGGACAAAATATCATTTTTAATTGTTTTAAAAAGGGGTAAGATTATATTAATTTTACAATGAATTTTTTCCCCCTTTCCTATTTTGTTTCTTTCTAGAACATTCTATGCAATTTTACAACGAATGATGTTGTTTGTCTTTTCTATTCCTTTTCTTTCTAGAACATTCTACGCCATTCAAATATCATGCATGAAAAACGATGGGGCGTACATAATTGAATATCTTGTTAATGTTTTATGTTATAAAAGATACAAAGAGAATAAATATCTATAAAGAAAAGGACAAGGTTCTAAGCTTATATCTATGCTACAATTTATTTACACTAATACACACAAATAAAAGTTCAAAAAATAAAGGTAAAATCTCTTCAAAAGACAAACGTTCATCGATATCTCCTCTCACCATTAAATATACATTCTAAATAATATGATAATTACTTCATATTCTTTCTAAATAGAAATTTGAAAATAATATGTATTCATATCACTTGCGTTTGCACGTGTCGATTCCTGTTATAACAATAATTACACCAAGCGTTAATCCTCTTCTTGGAGTCGACACATGTCTCATATTAGCACTAGTTATCAGATCAGCCAGGGAGACTTAGGTCGCATGGGCGCGCTCGACCCTTCCCTAGCCAAGATGAGTCGAGATGAGCTCTCACTCAACCTTATCGATCATTCGAGTCAACCACCCTCATTTACTCATAGCAAGGTCGACAACTTGCAAGGCCGACAAAAAAGGCAGTACTTGTCGTCTAACTCGTAGAGCCGAGTCAAGAGGCGGTTTGTCCTCGAACTCCACGTCAACAGATGTCCATCATCAACATGGCTAGTGCCACTAATCTCCGTAACTCATCACCCCCAATACCTCCTCAATTACCATCACATTATATCAATGGTGACTCATCACTCATGCAGTCGACATCTGTAAAGATATCTGCTGATTTAACTGTCTACCTGGACTCGGCCAAAAGTATGCTTCTACCCCTCTCAACTGGGTATGTATATGGGCTCATCGCCCACTGATCAGAGATCTTGGGAGGCCCCCTCCTCGAGGCCATAGATATGCCACTTCTAGTTAATTAATCTTATCACCTGCATATCTAGAATTTATACAGTTTATTGATTCCCCATCAAGCTCTATACTGACTTGAACGTTGAAGGAATCACCGAAGATTAACCCAACTCCGGTCCTCTGATGTGCCTATTTTGTAGTTCTCTTATTTTTAAACAAGGGATCAGTTGCTAGAGGGGATGAGGGAACCCACTTCATTCATATTCACCCTAAACACTATCACTGATTCGAGATTATCTACTAGCCTCGCTGCTAACTCCCTGTACATCAACAATTTCTAGTGAGTACTATTAAAGATTGAGTAAATAACAAGTATTACCAAACAAATAGTTCGTTGATTCTATCTCCACCCCGTGCGTGCCTTACAACCCAGGGCATGATGGTAGCCCGACCAGCACGCGTAGGAGGGCCCATTCTCCATGTTTGCTGGGCCCGGTGGGCCTTGACATCTCTTCGCCGTGTGCGCAATTAGGTCTCACTCCCCCCGCTCCGAATATTTTGATAAATTTCGTTGTAGGTCGTTTGTGAATCTAATGTCATACCAATGCAATGAATAACATAGATTTGTTCGTCAATTGCCACTAACAGATATATATAAATAAAACATGAGAAAAATGAGTATTTCTTGGTGTTAAGCTCAATTTGGTTGTTTGGTAGTGACGTAGGTATTTCTCACATGCATATTTAAAAATACCCATTTAAAAAATAAATCCCACTTAATTACAATTTATTAAATAAGAGGATGAGAAACAGTCACATTACTATCAAATACCAAATTTAACGTTTAGTACTAAACATATCTATACCCCTCATAAAACAAGTGTCAGAAAATTACACTATCTAATCCATTCAAACTTGAGAATTGATGTGTATTACTGAAAAAATACACAATATAACAATATTTTCTCAATATCTGCTGGCATCGTGGCATATGCAAACGCACGTTTTAAAAGAAAAAAAATATTTTTTAACTTCGTGTACAGAAAAAAGAATGTATATGATTATGATATAGATATTGAAAAGTTAATACTTTTGCCATTTTATCCCTTCTCCTTAATTTTCCCGGTTATCATCAGAGGCTTCGACATCAAGAGAAAAAATGCCGCGTGTCTCGTTTTATTTTTCACTATTTTTGGCACGTTTTGTTAATCTTGTCAGGTCCATACAAACAATAACTTGATGTATTAACTTAAAATTTTAAGTAGTCGATAATTTTCCTACGGAAGAACTTCTGCTGCGGGGTGACACCGGAGGCTATCGTACGCCGGGCAAGGCGGCACGTGACACATACTGTACCACACTGTTAAGTGGGACCCATAGCAAGCTTTGACGGCAACGCGACGTTACGATTCCTCGCTCTCGAGAACCTCACAGGTGGACGGCACGGGCCGTTAGATTACGGACAGCAGAGATTCACGGTGGCAGATCCGTAAAAAAACAAGCGATAAAAAATTAAAAGGCAACAGTAAACAGTAAAAACTGGCCCGAAAGTTCTGACGCCTTAGCCCCTTGCTTCTTTGCGTGCTCTGCACGCTAAAACTGCCCTCTGTTGGTCTCGTGCGTACGGTTCCAAGGCTGGACATTATTTTTTTTTCTAGTAGGCCCCTCCAAGAATGTTTTTTTAGCATGTTATGTCTAGTTGCTGTATCTGGGCCTAGAAATGACATAAATTATTTTTCTCCGAATATGGATGGGGAAAAGAAAATATAGTCCCATATATAGATCGCCACCTAGGCAAAATTATACAATAGAAAAAGATTGTGATGAGTTTTACACTGTCAGGTTTAATATCAATACGATGTTACAGTTGGAAGAAGGTATATAGGTGTATATTTAAAACGAATATAGTATGAGTGTAAATTTACATTGCATAAATACAATCAAACTGTTGCGTGATTCGTGAATACAATTATCAACTTTATAATCATTAAATGATTGTTGTTATTTGTGCAAATGCTTTAAAAAATACCTATACAGATATGCAAAGGTCTCGTCCTATGGCCATAATAGAAGTCATGTAAATATGTAAATATAACACGATTAGTTTTGCGAAGAATAGTTTTTTGAAGCAGGTTGATAACTTTATAAGAATGGTAAATTAATTGCTTCTATCCCCATGTTTTCTTAGAAGTGTTCTAACCCCTCCCAAGACTTTTTCAGCGCTCCTAAAACTCTCAAAAGTAAACACATAATTCTCTGAGCCCCAAAACCCAAGAGTTTTAAACATGTCAATACCATAATACTCTCTCTCTCTCTCTCTCTCTCTCTCTCTCTCTCTCTCTCTCTCTCTCTCTCTCTCTCTCTCTCTCTCTCTCTCTCTCTCATTTTCTATGTCAGAAGCCTCTGTCTCCTTCAACCTCGCCCAACAGCAGCTCGACAAGCAGCACGAGCTCCAACAATGGAGCTCAACCATCAGCATCCCTCCCTCCTCTAACTCCCAAATCAATCCTAACGTTAACCCTAACGCTTATGCTGAGTCCTGTCACTCCTTTAAACCTTGGTTCTTTCAATAGATCGCCGGTGAGTTCGAATTTGGGGATCTCGTTCTTGCCGGTGAGAAAGGGTATTATTTGCACCCGTCGTCAAGGCAGGCGGCGCCGAGAGACGCTAAACCGCCCAAGCTTCTGCCTCTGTTTCCGTTGACTTCGCCGAGAATGAAGTCCGCAGGCGGTCAATCGAGTGTATGAGGTGTGATTGGTACTACTTTTAATTATTAAGAAATTAAATGAGATTTTTGATTAGATCTTGTGATCGGCCAAGTCTTTTACGTACAATTATCATCTATATGATAAAGTTGCTTAATGTTGTTTCTTTCTGATTAATTTTTGGGAATTTAGCTTAATTAGCATTTTAATACCCTAAAATTTTACTCTTTTTGAAATTTTGATGGCATGAAGTTTATTTTGACAATTTAATGTTTGGACTGCAAAAAGATTAACTTATAATTTATCGTCAAATTTCGACATTTTCTGCTCAGAATTGAGCTTCACGGTTTTAAAGTTGGTTGTGAAGGTTACAGGTTGATAGTGTAGGTTTTATGTGTTGGTTTTGGAGGTTACGCGTTGGTTGTGAAGGTGTTTACGGATTGGTTGTGAAAGTTACAGGTTAATTGTGAAGGTCTTATGTGTTGGTTTTGAAGGTTACACGTTGATTGTGAAGGTTACGGGTTGGTTGTTAAGGTTACGAGTTTATTGTTAAAGTTACGGGTTTATTATTAAGGTTACGCATTTGTAGTGAATGTTACGTGTTGGTTGTGAAGATTAGGGGTTGGTTGTATAGGTTTACGAGATGGTTGTTAAGGTTGCGGTTTGGTTTTGAAGGTTACATGTTGATTGTGAAGGTTAACTTCACAACCAACGCGTTCTTCACAACCAATGTGTAACCTTCACAACCAGCCCGTAACCTTAACAACCAACCTGTAACATTCACAACCAACTCGCAATCTTAACAATAAACCTGTAACATTTACAACTAACTCGTAACCTTCACAACAAACACATAACCTTAACAATAAATATTTGATATTCATGGTCCATTACAAATATACACTTTGTTATTGTGGTTGAGGGTGATATGATTCTTGATTATCCTTCTTTCTGCATAGCTCCCCAACTCCATTTGACTAACGTTAGTCTCTCAAAATCTCATATTTTGAAACTAGTCCCCCAAATCTTCATATTTTAAAATTAGTCTGTCATGCAACTGGGGGAGGAGTATCGAGGTTGGTTGTGGAGGTTACGCGTTGGTTGTGAAGGTTACGCGTCGTCAATATTAACTTCACAACAACCTGCAACCTTCACAAGTGAATAGATTCCATGGTAAACATCTCTATTATAGAATCAAGTTGGATTTTGGACACTACCATTTGTTTTCTTAGCTAATGCCCATGTTTCGTCTGTGGGGTTTAATTATACGACTCATAAGTTTCCTCCCATGATAAGTTACAATGTCTTTTTGTCCGTCTTTTACTCTTAAAGTAAATGCCTCGATCCTTTTCCATTCAGTGTAAAATTTGTCAGTTGGATGATACTTGTTGAAGAACTTTTCCATTCAGTAAAAATTTTTTTAGCTTGCATTTCTTAAAACTAACAGCTATTAATTGTAGTGGATGTTGAAGCATGAAGTAGTAAGCTCCTTTTTTGTCAGTCAATAACCAAAGTTAAAACTTCAAAGCCCATAACGTCAACATAAACACAAACAGTTCACAATCACACGCATACTTGCGTCTCACTTTATCTTTAAAAAATACGAATAACACATAAGAGCCAACTAAATTGTCTCATATAACAAGGGGCTTCGACACATGCTTAAATATTCAACCCGTAACATTAACAACCAACCTGCAACCATAAAAACCAACCTGTAACATTCACAACCAATCCGCAACCTTAACAAACCAACCTGTAACATTCACAACCAACTCGTAGCCTTAACAACCAACACCTAACACCTTCACAACCAACACGTATCCTTCACAACTAATACGTATCCTTCACAATCAACCTGTAACCCTAAGACATTCTCTTTTCTCCCTTCTTCTTCTTCTTTACAAATTTCACGAAAGAAAAGGAGGCCACGGTGGTGGAGGTTGGTGATGCTATTGTTACGGGATTTGTTGGGGCGACAACGGCGTCGGCAGCCGTGGCAGCGGAGTTTGTTGCTGTTGTTGTTGGTGGTGGTGGTGAATTTGCGGCGACAATGGCTACGGCTGTGGAGTAGTTTGGAATGAGAAGGTTGGGACTGGGGGCGTGGCCGGAGGTAGATGTATGGTTTGCCTGGTGACTTTCTGGAGGAAGAAGATGATGTTGGCGTCTCGGGAAGCGGTCGTGGCGCGCTATTGGGCGGCGAGCTCGTGCTCTCGGGCGAGCCTGGACATCTCCTGCCACCGCCACGCCTCCTCTCGATGCATCCTATCCTGCTCTCTCTTCTCGATCGCCTCCAGAAATCTTTGCTGCATCGCCTCTTGCCTCTCCATCACTTGCCTCATCAGGCCCTCGAAGAATGCCATCATCTTCCCCGTCCCAACCCCGCTACTCCCGCCGCCGTCCCCTCTCTTCCGCTTCCTCCCGCCACTCGACCCCTCCTCTGTCGCCTCATTGTCGTCGTCCGACTCGGACCTCAACGGACGACGACGATGAATTCGTTGAGAAGCCGCATTGCGCTGATGTCGTACTCGAACGGGGTCCCTCGGGGGTCCTGAGGGTGGGGAGTTTGAGGAAGAGAAAGAGTATTATGGTCCTCACATATTTTAATCACTTGGGTTTTGTGATTTGGGGGCTCATAGAATTATCGCTTTACTTTTGGGCTTTTTGGGAGCGTTGAAAAAGTCTTAGAAGAGGGTGAAACACTTGTAATGAAATTGGGGGTTAGAATCAATTTCCCCTTATAAGAAAGAAAACGAGTTAGTATAACATCAATCATCACCAATAGATCCATCTTTACCATATATTCACGGATAGATCCATCGTTATCATCAAGACATCAACTTAATATGTTCATGTTTAATCTTTGTCATTTTCTTTGTTATCCACAAACTCCCCGCTTTGACTTTTTTTTAAATCCTTTCCTTTGACTGTGAAATTAAAGTTGTAAAACCATGGTTATCCATTTTAGAGCTCAGCCCTCATGCAGCCAAAAGCATTCTCTTTCCATCCCGTGCATGCATCGTATTTCCCAGACATATATGATCATAAACATTTTAATATAACTGATGCTCAACAGATTCTTAAGAGCGTCTGATAAGAAAAAATTATTTTTAAATTGGTTCTGATGATTATAATTTAATTTTAGGGTAGTGCCACAGATACCTACAAACATAAGACTTTATATAAGACATGTGAGGTATCGGCTCACTGTCCCAGATACACTATTTATGAATAGTGTATCTGAGACAGAGAGCCGATACCTCACCTGTCTCATGTATGTTCCATATTTTTGCGTCCCTAAGGCATTTTTCTTAATTTTAATATAACTGATATTTAAATGACTGTGCATTGCATTTATTTTTTATATTATAGTTTTAAAATAGTACGTCACAGATGTCCATGAAAGGGAGACGAATCGGATTCATTGAATTTTGGAAATAAAAACCAGAGATCTCGAATCCGCAAGTAGTCTGCTCTATACCCTAGAGCAGGTTCGATGTACGCGAACCTCTTGAAACTATAAATGCCTCTCGTCCGTCACAAATCCTTCTATGATTCCCCTCTCAGCAATTTCACAGATATATATGCAAATAGATACGGGGTGATGAGAGAATGACTAAGGATTCTATCTATAGAAAGTTCCGGCCTCTACATTCACATATAATTAGAGGGTTAGTTTAGAATTTATAATCATTCCATTTATGATGTAGATTAATCCATTCTTATTGCCGAAATTAAGGATATGATACGGTCTATACCATTTACGTGTGGTTGGAGGGTTAATTTAGAAATTGTATGCGGTGAATATTGCAGAAAAAAATACAATGCGTATTGTTGATGTATGAAATCACACGGTCAAATAAAATTAGTTGATTAAATTGACGGAAGTCCTCTAATTCTCTGAATGTCCGATTCTTGAGCAAATTATTCTTCCCTGCATAAGTAACAAATTGTAAGAGGGCGGAGTGTGATTCCCCGGTTGTTCCGCCGACGATCAGGTCAGTGAGTTGTTTGTGTGGAGAAGTAAAAGAAATTGTAGTAGTTCTAAAGTTCAGAGAGTAATGAGAAAAAACATACCCTATAATTAAAATATTATCATCTTTTATAATAAGGGCAGGAGGGTAGAAGGGTAATTTCGGCCGAGCATGGGCTAGCGGCCACTTCAATCTCAACTTTATAAGTGTCGGCCGACAAGCAGAGAAAATGTTACTTCGGCGTTTTATGTGAAGTGATGGAGGGGGTGCGGTGCCAACGTGGTCCGATGTGTCACAAATACTATTAGGGCCCAGAGGAATGATGACGCTCATAATACATTTAATGGAATTTATTACAATGTGATTGGTCATCAGTACACAAGAGGGACTCAAGGCTCGAGGTGTTTCGTCACCTTTCTACTCGTCTGGTGGTCGAGAAGTATTGCCTTTTGAGTCGCCCTAGCAAGGTATCGACCAATTAGTCGGCTAAGTGGAGTGGTTAACCAGTTGACCCAACCAGGGAACAACATGTAACGCTTTTCGAGTCGTCGACATGTAACGCTTTTCGGTTCGTCGACATGTGACATTTTTCGGGTCATTGACATGTGACGCCTTTCAAGTCATCCTCGCAAGATGCCGGCGTGTCGAGTCGATTGAATTAGGTCTCTGATTATTTTGAGGTGTTGATTTAATTATGCATAATGTAGGATACTTGACTGCTGTTAATTTAAAGTTTATTTTTCATCACTAAAACGGGTATAACACGTATAATATAAGTGTTAGAACAAAAGGGAAAAATAAGTCAAGGAATTGAAACTTTCTTGAGATACTTGTTGTAGAAGATTGTGAGTTGCTACACGCTTTAAAACGTTGAGCTAAAATCAAAATTTAGCCTACTTCGGCGCAATGATCTCAATGCGGAATTACTTTTAAGAACAGTAACTTCAGTGTAATGGTGTGCTCTAGCCTCTAGCCACATCCTCCAGGATCACTTTGATCAAGGCACTAGGCGATCTTTTTTGTCAGTTTTTCTATTAAAAAAACAAATAGTCTAAACCCATATGCGATTTGTTCGATTGACTCTTATTTTGTCAAAATAGACCTAATCAGATATTTGTTCACCCATAAAATCCATACTCTAAAGAAATACTTTGACATTTGGCCCCCAAAATGTTTTCGAGCTCTCATTAAACATTCAATAAATTTGGAAATTTAAAAAAACCCTAAATTATTTTGAGGTTTCTCTCAGGAGGCTCAACCTTAAGGGGCCTTCAATTTAGTGAAATTTATCCAATATTCGTATCCTATTCATGCTTACGGATGTATCTCGGTGCATGGGTGTTCTTTTGCATCCCGATATACAACGGATTGAGATCCTCTCCTCATAGATCCCCTCTTAATATCTCCTAATGAAATCTTGACCATCAATCTATCCATGGACGACCAAGATCTCTTCATCATTGGCCGTTCATGGATTAATTGATGACCAAGATCTCGTTATTAGGAGATACGAAGAGGGGCTCCATGAAGAGAGATCCCAATCCATATACAACACGGCAAGTGCTCTCGCGCAACACAAGCTTACTGTAGGAGCACACAACACAAGGTGACAAGCACAGCACTGTATAAAAAAAACTCCCAGCCCAAGGCCACAATCCTCCTCCGTAAATAAGGGGCTGTTTGGATTGGGTTTTTGAATGAGTAAAAAAAAAGGAAAGCTGCCAAAAATGTCAACTTTTTAGCAGCTTTCCCCCAAAATCTTCTTTTTTAGAGGCGATTTTGGGGGAAAGCTGTCAAAAAGCTGACATTTTTGGCAGCTTTCCCTCATTTTGTTGTGCTCGGATACCACTTGATGGGTGGACGGCGGCGCCGAGGAACCAAAACAAACGCCGATCAAAGAAGGCCAAACTCAACCAAATATCAATGCACAAACACAAACACCAATTTTAACGTGGTTCGGCAATTGCCTACGTCCACGGGGCAAGAAGGGGGTGGGTTTTCACTAATAGAGAAAGAGAGTATAAATTAAGATTACAAATCGCTCAAACGAACCAACTAACCTCACCAACAAATCTCTCAATCTCTTAACCAATAACCCTAACCAATTGCTCAGAAAGATCTCTCTTTTCTGTGCTCCAAAATCCCCAAAAAAACTCCCACAAAACCCTCAAATCGTATTGGTATTTATACCAAAACAGAAACCTAAACAGACTGCAAATAGGAACTCTAACTTTCCAAAAAACCCGTCGTAAGTCGACTTATCAGTCTGCATAAGTTGACTTGGCAGAGCAAAAAAACGACAACCGGAGAAGAGATCATAAGTCGACTTATCAGACCTGATAAGTCGACTTGCCAGAGCCCAAAATCAACAATCCAGAGCAGATCGTAAGTCGACTTACGACACAAACATAAGTCGACTTACCATAAGTCGACTTATGCCTGTGCATGAGTCGACTTATGACCGAAAATCATCTTTTTCTAAGTTCTTCTCCACAATTCTCCACCTCGGCGAAGTTTTCCCAAAACCGAGCCGACACCAACCAAACAAATGCCTCACGTGTTGAGACCCAAATGGGAGTGCGAACACTCACCCCAAATGTCGATGTCGCTCACCAAATCGGCTGCATCAAAATGACTGCCTATGTATCATTTGCCTAAGGAATCAAGCCTTCACGTAGTTCACCCAACGGCCTCCAAATGCCCTCAATCCAATAGAAAAGTACACAACCCTTCTCCATCATCACCAAATATGCGACTGATAACACCTCCAATGGCCCCGAACTGACTCAATCCAAACACCTCCACCTGAGGTAAACCAATGGTCATATCCAAAATATATCTACCAGCTGCACTCGAATCTACCAACTCGTCATCCGCATCCAAATCCAAATGACTCACACGCTGTGTCA
Source organism: Asparagus kiusianus (assembly GCA_022839385.1). NCBI lineage: Eukaryota > Viridiplantae > Streptophyta > Magnoliopsida > Asparagales > Asparagaceae > Asparagus > Asparagus kiusianus. The sequence continues at coordinate 57,741 of BQKN01000657.1, read as the reverse complement.
CCTCAGCTGGAATCTCTAATAATGCAGAATGACCTGGAGTACATGGAGTAATCTCCACCCAACATGGAGTAGCATCACTCTCCACCTGCTGCGACATCCGAACGATCTGATCAACACTCTCCACCTGCTGAGAGTCCAATGTGACATACCTGCTCAGAACAAAATCAGAAGCTCCCAAATGATAATCAACTGAGCCTCCGAACCCCAAACGCGCAATCAGATCTAATCTCACATCCACGATGTGACCAAGTGCTGGGTATCCAAACATCCGACGTAACCCAAAATCTAAAGCAGCCCCACCAGATCCAAAATTTCCAAACGCAGCAGTCGGCGACCTATGACTAAGATTGTTTTCGTCGAAAGTTGCTGTTTTCATTGATTGAAATCTGTTACAAACAGAATGAAAACAAAGATTACAACCCTCTCGAAAATAAACGCAAGTCCTGTTTATCGGTGCTTGCTTGCGTGGGTCTTTGGCCTGTGACGGGGATGTTGATATCCGTGGACCGCCGGTCGATCAAGATCCTTTCCGGAAGAATTTGGCAGAGTTTCGTCTATCCTCGAAGGGATATGGAAACCGAAAGCTCCTATCTCGGATGATCGAGATATTCGCTCTTCTTAGTATCACCGCTAAGGGGCAACACTAAGGGAAAAGAGAAGGGGTGAAGGAGACTCCTTGATCCGGCAGGGCTTCACCGCTCTCTTGAAAACTCCGACTCCTCGCTCCAGCAGGGCTTCGCCGCTCTCTCTAAAACTCTAAGGCAAGAGCAATTTCAAGCCAAGAGTAATCCAAAATCAGGGCCAAGAGAATGGAGACCCAAGGGGTCTATTTATAGGCACAAGAGGAGGCCTAGGGGCTGCCCAAAAAGCGTTTCGCCGTAGAAGCAACCTCCAAAAAGCATTTCGCCGTAGAAGCAACCTCCATAAAGCATTTCGCCATAGAAGCAACCTCCAAAAAGCATTTCGCCGTAGAGGCAGCCTCCAAAAAGCATTTCGCCGTAGAGGCACCCTCCAAAAAGCGTTTTGCTGTAGAGGCACCCTCCAAAAAGCGTTTCGCCGTAGAGGCAATCTCCAAAAAGCGTTTCGCCGTAAAAAGAGGCCAAGACACCCTTAAGGGGGGGACCATGTGGAAGAGGCCAAAAAAAGGAAGGGGGGACCATGTGGGTACCCAACAAAAAGGAGGAGGGGGGGACCATAGCCATGTGGACACCCCTAAGGGGGTGTCTCGGCTGGCCATGGCCGAGACACCCCTTGGGGTGTCTTGGCTTTGCCAAGACACTCCTCGGGTGTTTCGAGCCTGCCGAGGTATCCCAGGGTGTCCCGATCCATTCCGAGGTCCTGCCGTTGTCCCGCCGTTGTCCCGCCGTTGACTTTTCGTCCGAACTCGGATTCGACTAATTTCGGATGCGTTGGAATTCTGACGGCGAGCTCTGTAGATCCCATTGGTTGGATTATCAGTGGGATGATCAGGTCATGGCGGGCGTTGGTCCAACTGCGGTGGTCGAGGGGTTTTCGGTCAATCCGTATCCCCGTGATTCTGACATTTGTTGGCCCACGTAGTTCGTCGGTTCACTTCAGGCGCTCACCGACGTCATTTGAACTCTTGTGAACCAGGTAGTGACGTTCAACCGTCGATCGTTAACACTGAGCAGTGAGTGGGGACCTATCGGCAATTTTTGACGCCTACAAAGATGACCCAAATATGTAGAAGCTCTAGAACCAATGCTCGACAACCAACGCCGATCCTCCTCCAGAGAGGAACGACCAATCGAAACTGTCATCTCATCTCGTCTCCCCAAAGTCTCCACATCAATGAAGTGTCTCCTATTGCCGCGAGCTCGGCACAAACGTAAGAAAGGACCCCTACCAAAGCTGGAACAACGAGTTACCTTTCTGCCAATACATTTCTTCCAATTGTTATTGACTTTTAGGATTTTACACCAACGGGAACTGGTCGCGACCCAATAATGCCTAGAACAAT
>BQKN01000657.1:39340-54398 GCA_022839385.1 Asparagus kiusianus | reverse complement strand
CGCATGTGACGTCGTGCTAAAAGAGTTAACTCTTTTAGTGCTACGATATTGAATACGTAGACTTCGTCTTTCTCACGGGAATAGACTACCCGGCAACGCGTGTTAGGCGTTGATTTATCCCTACTTAGGCTTCGGGATCAAATTCCCCGTACGTGTGAAGCACGGATTCTACCACAATGTGGAATATGTGGGCTTGTCCTTTTTAACGGTCAAGGACTAACCGGCAACGCGTGTTAGGCGCTGACTCATCCCTTCTTAGGCTTCGGGATAAAATTCCCCAGACTTGGAATTCTGGTGTCTTTTCTCAATCGGTGAAAGACTAAACCGTCCAATGGAAGAGGAAGAATTTTATATTCTATCTCCCAATGGAAAGGAAACTTGAGGTGGGACCCCCACCCCCAGCATCCGAAAGAACGAAACTAGGAGTGAAAACTCTACTCCAAGAATCGAAAGGCTGAGAGAGGGAGAATTTTATATTCTATCTCCCAGTGCTGAAGAGGAAGAATTTTATATTCTATCTTCAGTTGCAAAGGAGACTCGGGGTGGGATCTCCACCCCCAGAATCCAGCAAGGTAAAACTAAGAGTGGGATCTCCACTCCGAGAATAGGAAGAGATTCAAGCAACCCTAACTTTTATAGGTTTGGTTACTCGATTTGTGGACCTCTCGTTCATTGAAGGAATCGAGAGGGGATTCTGGCTTTGGCCCTAACTTTAACAGGTTTGACCAAGTGGGAAGTGCAGAACGATCATAACTGTAAGACGGTTTGATCGTTTGATTTGGGGACCTCTCGTTCATTGAAGGAATCGAGAGGGGATTTTGATTGTGGTAAATGATGAATTATCCACCCCTAGCTTTTCTTTGTAAAACTGGGTGTATCATTGAATTAGATGCACGATCGGGTTATCCTTAAGAATACCACGCATGGCATTCTTCTAGGAACTTCTCGTGGAGGAAATAGTTTAGACTCATAAACCTATTGGAGTATCAGGGAGCAGTTTAACCTCTTATACCGGTCGGAGGATTGAGAAGCAGTTTATACTCGTATACTCTTTGGAGTCTCAGGAAGCAGTTTATACTCTTATACCGGTCGGAGTTGTGCCATTCTTGACTGGCTTACCCTAGCGTTATAACACCGGCTTCCACCAAGGTCTGGATGCTATCCTTGAGTGTAAAGCACGCCTTGGTTGGGTGATGGATCCTCCTGTGGTATGCGCAGTACTTCGGATCCGCAATATCGTCAGCTTCCTCCTGATTCACAATTGGTGGGAGCTTGATCTTGTTATTGTCCAGGAGGGATTTGAAGATGGCTGGAACATCTTCGTCCTTGAAGGAATACTCTTTTTGAGGTCTCTGATCCGAAGTCTTTTGTTGCCTCCGGGTTTGCTGTTGCGACGTCTGATTAGCAACCGCTGCAGGTGCTTCACTCCCATCACGAGAGGCGAAGTTCGAGTTTGGAGAATTAGCCATCGGTTGGCTCCTCTCGGCCTTCTTCCTTTTGAGGAATCGCTCAGCTTGCTCTCCTCGGGCCTTCAAATCCTTTCAATTGTCGGACGGCTCTATTCCCATAACATCCAAGATGTTAATGGATAAGTTGTTATGACAAGTCTGCAAGATGAACTCCTCCGTGATGGGATCCTTGTAGTTCATCGCCTTGTTGCGGAAGCGTTTGATGAAGGTATCCACCGACTCTCCGTTCTTTTGTTTCTCATCGAAGAGTGTCCTAATGGATATCTCATCGTCGTCATCAAAGAAATGAGTGAGGAACATGCTTTCCAGGTCCTCCCAACTGTTGATGCTTCCAAATTTAAGACGGTGATACCAATCGAAGGCAGCTCCGCGAAGAGTGCCGACGAATGATCGAACCATCAAGGGTTCATTGCCGGAGATCATGCCCAAGTGGGACTTGAAGTAGATCAAATATTGAGTGGGCGAGCCTCTCCCATCAAACGGCGTGAAGTTGATCAGGTTGAACTTCGCCGGATACGGAATCGAGTCCCACTCTTTTGGGTAAGGACAAGGAATTCCGGTCTTCTTTACCTCTCGAGCAGACATTAATGCGTTAATTTTGCTCTCGAGATCTTTCATTTTCTCATCCTCGCTCGTACTGGAGCTTGGACAAATTGAAGGTGGGATAACGGGGCCACCCCCTGTATTACCACCCCCAGCGTTTTGGTTAACCGGATGGTTCTCGGCATTGAGAGGTTCATCCACATCCGAATCGCTACCTGCTTGGTTAGCATGGTTACGACGACTGGATTCACCGAGCTGATTAGATAGAGCGCGAATTTGTTGTTCGTGCTCTTCCCTCATCCGTAGCATGGCCGTTTCCATCTCAATTTTGAAGGCCTCTTTCTGCTTAGCCAGGGCCTCTTCAAGTATCTTAGTTACTTGTTCGGCGCTGATCATAAGCGATGAGTAAGGTTGCCCCGCGCTCGATGCCGTGTCATCGGACGCGACAGCTGAGCAGGAGTCTAAATCAGTATCCGACGCCTCTTCTTCTAGAGAAAGCCCCTTTGGTACCCTTCGGTAGTCCTTCCGGCTGATGGCTCCCGACCGCAACCGCGTCATGCACCGGGATATCTCGGCAAGCTGGTCCCGGTTGAAGGGTTGCGTCGATCTCGCTCTGCCGGTCATATTAGCCGTCACCCTTAGATATTCGTCTTCTTGGCGGACGAACTTCTTCTTGTGGGAACGCCTCGGTGTGGAAATTCTCTCGAACACCGAAACTCTCCTTGGGGTTTGGGCACAGCAGCATCCCGACAGCACCGCTTTGATGATATTGGCGCACGGGCAGTGAGACTCCATGTCCTGCACATATTTCTTCCGGGGTTTTTCCACACCCCCAGCTCTATAGTACAACTCATCAGCTTTACAACTGGAGCAACCTATAGAGTGTTGGTGTGTATTCCCCGGTATAACACTCTCATCATCAGATGAGTGTGTTTCCCTTTGGGAATACAACACTTGGTTAGTTTTCTCAAAAATGGCCCGTTCAAGTTTACGCTTTTGTGAGCGTAGAAACTGAACGGGCTCTTGTGCTTCGACCCGCAACTCAATGCGGTCAGTGAAAGGGGCTTTCCCTTTATCATCTTTCCTGGGGGGATTGATTCGACCCCCAGTCTGATTTGCAATTTAGGGACCTTTCAATGGTCCCAGTCTTCCCTTGATGGGTATTCTACCTCGATTCACCGGTAAGGGACCGAGGCGACCCTTCAAAGGAACCCTGGGTTTTGAATGATTCCCTTTGTTACCTGGCTCCGTTAAAGGCACCGGATCTGGTTTTGACAAATCTTGGGCAGCAACTCCACCCCCTTGTGTTTGAGGCGCTGGTTTTGGCTTTGGCAACCACACCCATTTGCTTGTATACGGTTTTGTGGCTGCCTCTTCTTTCTGCATCTCCTCCGCCTTCTTTAGGAGAAGTCGGGCTTGTGTGAGCAATGCCCGCCTCTTCTTGATTCGCTCCTCAAGGGTGGAACGATTCCTCTTCACGCGAATCCACTTGTTCGCTTTAGTTTCGGAGGAGGAGTTGGTGGTTTGCCGTTGTTGCTCCTGGCGGTACCTGGACTTTAGATCCTCGTTGTAGTGGACCCCGTCCGTTGATTCAGCGGCTTTGGCTTGTTGTAGAGCAAGGCGTTGACGCCGTCTTTGGCGGGCCCTTTTGGACAGAACCGGAGTTGCATCATCCGTCGCCTTTGAGGTTGATGACACGGGAACGTTGCACGGTGCAAAGGCAGCGACGGCAACGGGCTCTTGGATCTTGGAGCTGGAAGTCCCACGAACGTTCTTGGAAGAGGATGTCTTCTTGCACCGGTTCGGGGATGCGGATCTGGAGGAGGAGGAAGAGAGGTACTCTTCAAACTTCTGCTGATCGAACTCGTATTCGATCTCTTCATTCACCCGGATCTTGAAGGCCGGCTGCGTCACTCCGATCTCGGCAGCGAGGTCGGCGGCTCCCACTATGGTCGCCAGCTTGTTTTCGTCGAAAGTTGCTGTTTTCATTGATTGAAATCTGTTACAAACAGAATGAAAACAAAGATTACAACCCTCTCGAAAATAAACGCAAGTCCTGTTTATCGGTGCTTGCTTGCGTGGGTCTTTGGCCTGTGACGGGGATGTTGATATCCGTGGACCGCCGGTCGATCAAGATCCTTTTCGGAAGAATCCGGCAGAGTTTCGTCTATCCTCGAAGGGATATGGAAACCGAAAGCTCCTATCTCGGATGATCGAGATATTCGCTCTTCTTAGTATCACCGCTAAGGGGCAACACTAAAGGAAAAGAGAAGGGGTGAAGGAGACTCCTTGATCCGGCAGGGGTTCGCCGCTCTCTTGAAAACTCCGACTCCTCGCTCCAGCAGGGCTTCGCCGCTCTCTCCAAAACTCTAAGGCAAGAGCAATTTCAAGCCAAGAGTAATCCAAAATCAGGGCCAAGAGAATGGAGACCCAAGGGGTCTATTTATAGGCACAAGAGGAGGCCTAGGGGCTGCCCAAAAAGCGTTTCGCCGTAGAAGCAACCTCCAAAAAGCATTTCGCCGTAGAAGCAACATCCAAAAAGCATTTCGCCGTAGAGGCAGCCTCCAAAAAGCATTTCGCCGTAGAGGCAGTCTCCAAAAAGCGTTTCGCCGTAGAAGCAACCTCCAAAAAGCATTTCGCCGTAGAAGCAACCTCCAAAAAGTATTTCGCCGTAGAGGCAGCCTCCAAAAAGCATTTCGCCGTAGAGGCACCCTCCAAAAAGCGTTTTGCTGTAGAGGCACCCTCCAAAAAGCGTTTCGCCGTAGAGGCAATCTCCAAAAAGCGTTTCGCCGTAAAAAGAGGCCAAGACACCCTTAAGGGGGGGACCATGTGGAAGAGGCCAAAAAAAGGAAGGGGGGACCATGTGGGTACCCAACAAAAAGGAGGAGGGGGGGACCATAGCCATGTGGACACCCCTAAGGGGGTGTCTCGGCTGGCCATGGCCGAGACACCCCTTGGGGTGTCTTGGCTTTGCCAAGACACTCCTCGGGTGTTTCGAGCCTGCCGAGGTATCCCAGGGTGTCCCGATCCATTCCGAGGTCCTGCCGTTGTCCCGCCGTTGTCCCGCCGTTGACTTTTCGTCCGAACTCGGATTCGACTAATTTCGGATGCGTTGGAATTCTGACGGCGAGCTCTGTAGATCCCATTGGTTGGATTATCAGTGGGATGATCAGGTCATGGCGGGCGTTGGTCCAACTGCGGTGGTCGAGGGGTTTTCGGTCAATCCGTATCCCCGTGATTCTGACATTTGTTGGCCCACGTAGTTCGTCGGTTCACTTCAGGCGCTCACCGACGTCATTTGAACTCTTGTGAACCAGGTAGTGACGTTCAACCGTCGATCGTTAACACTGAGCAGTGAGTGGGGACCTATCGGCAATTTTTGACGCCTACAAAGATGACCCAAATATGTAGAAGCTCTAGAACCAATGCTCGACAACCAACGCCGATCCTCCTCCAGAGAGGAACGACCAATCGAAACTGTCATCTCATCTCGTCTCCCCAAAGTCTCCACATCAATGAAGTGTCTCCTATTGCCGCGAGCTCGGCACAAACGTAAGAAAGGACCCCTACCAAAGCTGGAACAACGAGTTACCTTTCTGCCAATACATTTCTTCCAATTGTTATTGACTTTTAGGATTTTACACCAACGGGAACTGGTCGCGACCCAATAATGCCTAGAACAATCATCAACTACGGAAACCAAGATATGATTACCTCCCAATGATGCCTCCTTGGAAGGCCCCCAAATACCTGACTGAACACCTCCTAAAAGACCCCTCGCTCGATGGATAGGAGTGCCAAACTCCACCACGGTCTTGCTCATCCCAATGTGCTCACAGGACTTCAATCTGCAGGTCATAGCACTCCTTAACAACCAACGCACGGCATTACCAATCATATACCCCAGCACCAAACAATGCCACAGTCTAGCCGAATCGGATGAAGTCGTCATCTCCTTATCAATCACCGTGCTTCCGTGCAAATAATACAAATTTCTTTTTCTGGCGCCCTTCATCACAATCATGGACCCAAATGTAACCTTCAAACGTGCATCCGCCAAGGTCACCCTATAGCCTGCTGCTTCCAAAGCTCCAAGTGAAATGATGTTCTTCTTCAACTGATGAACGAATCTCACTCCAACCAACTCCTGAATCACCCCGTCACTCATCCTGATCCGAACAGTACCGATACCACCAATAGAGCATTTGTGATCATTCCCCATGAGCACGAAATCCCCTCTTTCTAACTCCTGAAAGCTGGAGAACCAATCCCTCCTATGACAAATGTGGTATGTAGCCCCCGAATCTAACATCCACTCTGTAGAGTAGGCAACACAAACTGACGGCAGTGCAGATAATGAGTAGCCCGAAGAATCCGAATCTGAATTGTTGCCACTAGCCTTGACAACATTCGCCTCTGAAGCTTGAATAGCTTTTCCCTTATTCTTCCCGGCTCGATCAACTAACTTTGGGCATTCGGCTTTTCAATGTCCATCCTCTTTGCAAAAGGCACACTGATTCTTACGAACTCCAAGATGTGCCCCTCTAGACTGTGACCTCCCACTACGGTTTGGACCCTTTGCTCTTGCGTCCAACGCCCCCGCTACCGGCTCACTCGAAGTCTCCTTATCCTTCTTTCGAAGCTGATAATTCACAAGTGCAGCGGTGACCTTACTATACGAAAGAGATACATTCCTATTAATAAAAGTAAGAACGAATGTCTCATATTCCTCGTCGGGCAAGGAACTCAACAACAACAACGCATTGTCCTCATCTTCAATCATCACATCTACATTCGCCAAATCCGTAAGAAGCTTCGTGTAGTGATTCATGTGATCACCAATGGAGGTTCCTTTCTTCAACTGGAAGCGGTAAAGCCTCCTCTTCAAATGCAAGCGATTCTCCACACTCTTGGTCAAATACTTGCTCTCAAGGATCTCCCAAATCTTCTTTGCAAAAGTCTCATTGATCACATCATACTTTAGATCTTGAGTGAGACAAGACCTAATCACACCACACACCGTTCGATTCATCTTTTTCCAAACCTTCTCATCAATATTGTCCGGTTTCCCGTCCAACTCCAACGTATCTTCCAAATTTTGCGCCTTGAGCGCATCCATGACTTCGCATCGCCAAAGTCCAAAATTATTTGTGTCATTGAACTTTTTCACGTCAATCTTCATCGAGTGGATATTCAAGCTTTGGACGGTCTTCACGCCGGAAGTACTGCCCACAACTCATTCTTTCTCGGCCATAATCCTTAAAGCACCACCAAACCAATGCGAAAACAAACGAGAAATAGATCCAAACTGAAAAAGACGAGATTTTTACCAAAAAGATCCCACCTTTATCACCAAACGAAGCCCTAGATGAACTTCCAAAGCGATCTACTCCTCCAAATAGCCCAAGCGTAGCCCGAGCTCTGATACCATTTGTTGCGCTCTGATACCACTTGATGGGCGGACGGCGGCGCCGAGGAACCAAAACAAACGCCGATTAAAGAAGGCCAAACTCAACTAAATATCAATGCACAAACACAAACACCAATTTTAACGTGGTTCGGCAATTGCCTACGTCCACGGGGCAAGAAGGGGGTGTGTTTTCACTAATAGAGAAAGAGAGTACAAATTGAGATTACAAATCGCTCAAACGAACCAACTAACCTCACCAACAAATCTCTCAATCTCTCAACCAATAACCCTAACCAATTGCTCAGAAAGATCTTTCTTTTCTGTGCTCCAAAATCCCCAAAAAAACCCTCACAAAACCCTCAAATCGTATTGGTATTTATACCAAAACAGAAACCCAAACAGACTGCAAATAGGAACTCTAACTTTTCAAAAAACTCGTCGTAAGTCGACTTATCAGTCTGCATATGTCGACTTGGCAGAGCGAAAAAATGACAACTGGAGAAGAGATCATAAGTCGACTTATCAGACCTGATAAGTCGACTTGCCAGAGCCCAAAATCAACATCCAGAGCAGATCGTAAGTCGACTTACGACACAAACATAAGTCGACTTACCATCTGTACATGAGTCGACTTATGACCGAAAATCTGTTTTTTTCAAGTTCTTCTCCACAATTTTACCCACCCAAAAAACCAATCTAAACAGCACCTAAATAAATAAATGAAAACCTCCTCAATCGCTGTCAGTATCCGAATTCTCGTGAAACCCAATCCAAACCCCCAACTATATAAATCCCCATTAACCCTTTCCCCCATCATCCGCTCCCAAACTAAAATCCCCAGGGGGCGAAAAAAAAAAGAAAAAGAAAAAGAAAAGGAAAAACCCACACACACAAAAAAAAAAAGGAAGCCCGCTAGCAAGATGCAGGATCCATTACCATCATCATCGGGGCCAGCGATCCTAGCAGCTGGTCAAGAGCCGCCGTTAGAGCAGCTGAAGTGCCCTCGCTGCGACTCGACCAACACCAAGTTCTGCTACTACAACAACTACAACCTCTCCCAGCCCCGCCACTTCTGCAAGAACTGCCGCCGCTACTGGACCAAGGGCGGGTCCCTCCGCAACATCCCCGTCGGTGGTGGGTCCCGCAAGAACTCCAAGCGCGCCTCAGCCTCCGCCGCTAACCCTAACCCCCCCAAGCGCCCCACTCCGGATCCTGTACCCGCTTCCTCCCTCAAACCCGAGCCCGCGCCCGCCGCCATCTACCCCCTAGCAACCGACCCGGATGATAAAATGCTGGAGATCAGCGGGAGCTTCAGCTCGCTGTTGCAGTCGAGTGGGCAGTCTGGGGATTTGAATTTTCTTGATGGGTTCGATTTGGGTGCGGGCTCGGGTGAGATCACGAACCCGGCTCCGGATCCGCAGACGCCGCAGAGGGAGCAGCCCGAGAATTTTATGGCTTGGGCTGGTGGATGGCCGGATCTTGCGATTTATACTAGCCCAGGTTCGAGCTTTCAGTGAAAAGAAATAGGGGAAGGAAAAAAAAACAACAGGAGGCTTAAAAAGATGAGTTTTTTTAATCCTTTCAAGGTTTAGTTTGTGGTTTAGATGGGTATACTTAGTTTGGGTCTGAATAATTTTTCGGTTTGATGTATGTATGACAATCTTAATATTAGTTTAAGCATGTTCAGATCAATGTCCTGTTTTTCGTATTCTCTTTTACTCTGGGTTTAAATTTGAAGTGAATTTACATACTTTACATCGATTAGTTACTTATTATCTCCATATTCCTTTTCATTTCCATTTAGGTATTGTGTTCGTCCTTAGATTCTCTCTCCTACAAGATTTCTTTTGGTTTCCCTCAATGTGCTAACAAAAAAGTACATGAATAGTAAGTTTTGGTTTATAAGTCCTTAGTTTTATTCTGATTTTGTTTTTATTCCTTCCACTCGCAAAAAATAATTCTTAAAACGATATTATCCGTGCAATTATTTTTAAACACAATTTCTGTTTCACTCAATATACTGATGTCTTAGCTGCACTATTTTGTATTTTGTGTATGAGTGGTTGTGTTTAGGTATTAGTTATGTTGGCGTCACGAATTCACTAGTCATATTTGATTTGGATTTTCAAGGTCATAGTTGGGTTTTAAAGTACTTAGTAAGAATATTTTTTGGATTTGTAAATAATTTTGGAAGTGGGTCGTTTAATAATAAGTCGGGGCAAAACTTTGGACTTACAAAGGGAATTCCCTAATAAATAACTTGTATTGCCGGAATGTATCTGCAGCTTAATCTATTTATTTGATTAGTTAGTATTTAATTAGATTATGTATGGGGAATTGATAGTGGGTTTTGATGGAATTTGTGTTGGATTCTTTAAATACAAAGTGGGAGAGAATGTAGAATTCCCCCCCACCTTCACGTTCTCTATCCTTCTCATTGATTGCCATATATTATTCTAAATCTTGGTGTTGTGACAGTTGTGCGTCTCTGTTCTTTGTACTGTTTCGAATTCCTTTCATCTCTTCTATCTTGTTCACATGTCTTCTTCATTATTCCGTTCACACTTTAGGGGGGAGTCATTCTTGTCGGTCCGTGGAGTTTTCTGTTATTGGGTTAGATTTTGGGTGCCGCTGTGGGGTCCGGTTGACGCTTCCACTGTTGTCCTGCCTCCTTGTTGGTCAAAGTGTGGGTCTCGGGTTTGCTTCCTTGTACAATGTACGGTATTTGTTTGTTTGTTTTGTAGTATTCATAAAAAGTAATTTTCATTAGAGTGCTGCTACGGGAATCCAAAATATAGGATCAAAAAAGGGGACACGTCACCTGTCCCCTCTCTTGATCTCATATTTTTGATCCTTAAATCATTTTCCTTTCCATTATAGGCCCCTGTTTTTTTTCGTGATCTTGGTTTTTTTGAATCTTTATCAATAATAAATGGGATGGAGATGTGTGTCCCTATTCTAGTATCTTTTGGGTCCGCTAGGTTATGGAAGGGCCTCAATTATAGACCTAGATGCAGTTATGATAGGTGAATTTTTCTGAAGTGAGTTAAGTCTTTCTAAACACCAAAGCTTTATGAACCATTAGCCATATAGTCCGCAGGCTAAACAGTTAAGAGAACAGTTAGGAAGGTTCTTACTCTTAAATTGTATATGTATATCTTTCTCATGTTGGGTGCACAGTCTTTAAATTACTAAATGAGGACTTTTTAGTGGTTAAAATGGTGACTCCTTGTCGACTTAACTGTACTATTATTTGGCTTCAAATTCCTATTTATTATACTATGCATGCTTGCTATCTTAATTATAGGTAGTAGGACCGAAAATCAAGACTCATCCAACAATATTTTTATTGAAATTTGCTATCCGATGGGATCTGAGTTTTATTTTCTCTGTGATTAAAGAGAATGATTAACATAGTTAGCCCATAATCTGAAGTATTAAATTATTAACCCGTTATATAAGTTTTATTGTAACATATATGATTATTTTTAGTGTTTGGGAATAATAATGATTCTGACTATTTTTTTTATAATTAGAGGATTATTTTTAGTGTTTGGGAATAATAATGATTCTGACTATTTTTTTTATAATTAGAGGAGTTAGCATTTAATCCTTCTAAATAGGAGTATTGATAAACGTCTCATTTTGAGGGGTTAACTCGTTTTAATCCCTCTAGAGGAGTTAGCTTAACCTTTCTACATATTTTGCGTTTGGTAAATTATAGAGGGTTAACTCACTTTAATCATTATATAGTTTTTTTGTATTTGACGGGTTAAGAAGGTGTTAAGTCTTCTTAACCTCTCACTTAACCATTTGCCAAACGACACCTAAAGTTATATTTACAGCTGGGTTTTTTCCCCTTCCCTGCTCACCACATTTGAGGAAATTAGGTGTTTGTCATCCTAGATTGAAGGAATAGAGAAATTAATACTTATCAATTGCTATGGGCCGTGGATACGCATGCGCTTACACAAGATTTCTTCTAAATGCTGCAAACATGATGCTAGATTGATTCATGGGCCATGCCCATCATCCAATCTTTCATCATTTTGCAACCGACCATGTGGGTGGTTTGGCTAACATCATCATGGACCTTCCATTATTTTCTTCCCCACAAAGTACGGAACAAACTGGAATAAGATGGTACTAGTGGTAACTGCTCTTTGGAGTCAAGTTTGGTGCAGAGTCATGTAGCAACATGAACTTAGTTTGAGCTAGATATGCATAATTATTTTTTTTGGGGTACAATGATGAGTTATTTTGCATCTATACATGCTTCAAAATAATGTCTAATTTGGTAGGATCTTGGCGATGAATCCAAGTAAAATGATGGATCAATTAAAAGTTACGCGTTTGGAGTCAATAGACTGAATGAGTTAAGTTAGACTGCAATTAATATTATATGAGATGTGAATACGGCTAAATTACCAAATTCGCATTAAAAGAAGTACCCTATGGCCAATAAGTTATTAAAATTATCTCTAGCAACAGTATTTAAACTTGCCCGATGAAACAATTAGGCCCCAAAAAGAAAATTTCCGGTCATTTTTTCGGTGACCACTGGGGTAATATGTCACATGGGCTTAGGTGACATGTTTATGATGATGTGACAACTGTAGTTAGCCTTATTCTTATTCAACTCATTAGAAGTAGTGATTTTCAAATTAGGTTAAAAAGAGATAGATTTTTTAAGAAATATTTTGGGATTCTTCTTCTTCCTCCTTCAAATTAAGTGGTTGTCGCAGGAGATAATTTTAATGTCTTGTTAGCCTTCGTTTAAATGTCTTGTTGTCGCAGGAGATAATTTTAATACTAATCTGGTCATCGAGTAATACTTTTAATACTAATCTGGTAATTTAGCCACGTGAATACTATGTATTCAAATTTAACATGAGTTTTCAAGTTAAAAATTTGTACGCGGTCTAATACTCATAAATATTTGGGAATAAAAGCTCAAATCATTTCACTGTGTTCTAATCATGTATTATATGGTGTCAAAGACATACTTTAGAATTTTTTTGTAAAATTATGTTATTTTTTTCATAACTGATTCGAGGCAGTGAAAAAGGCTGAATTTTTTATTGGTAAATATTCATGTGTATTACATCACTACAAATTGTATGTATATCCCAATTGTAAATTCAAATTTCAAATCCGGATTGGCCTTCATTATTACTAATAATTGACTAACACAACGGGAGAGCACCCAAACTAAGATCCTCCCAACTTAACCGGTACCTACAGAGGGTCCAATATAACAGTAATGGTTTTACCACAGTAGTTTTCAAGGAGTTCCTATCCTCTCAGAAAGGCCCCATGCCAGCATGAAGTTTGAGCCGTGTCCTTGATAGGGGGCAGTTTTAGCATTATATGCCCCCCATGCGCACCTCAGATGCCCCCTCGAACGCGGAGGATTTTGAGAGGTTGTGCAACCGTTTTCAAGACAACAGCCGCGCTGAAGATAATAGCAAAAGTCTTAGACGGTCATATATTCTCCCTTGAAATTGGAACATACGAGACTGATGATTGGCATAATTGGACCCTCTTCAATTAACATTCAATTGAAAAAAAATAAATCCGACCCCCTGGCTGCACATATTAAATCGATCAGATTTCTGAGCATGTGCGATACACTCGTAACGTTCATGACCGAATCCCAGCCTGAGTCACTAAATAACCCCTGTCAACGACATCATTTCTCAGAAAACTACTTTGATCATTTGGTAGCCCCACAGAAATTTATCTCGTGATGACACGAGCACACATCCGGTTCCTAGTTTCAAATTAATTCATGCCAGTGTTGTGTCAAGGAAACGGGATGCTGGTTGCGGTCTTTGTGGATTATATGGCCGAACGTATTTTACTTCTTTAGAAAAAGCGTAGAAATGGTGAAATTCAGATTGAAAGATAATGAGCAATGTCAATTTCGGCTGGACGCTGTTATAGAATGGTCCTTGTAACAATAGAAGTGATTAAACTGTTAATTTTTGTATGGCCCGTACTTTTGTGCGCGGCGGAAGCTCGAAACCACACGAACAAGAACCCGAACAAGAACCCGCCATTCGAAACCACACGAAACAAGAACGAGATAAATCACAACCAATAAGCCAAACACAATACCACAAGACAAACGGCTTTTACGTGGTTCGGCAACTTGACTACGTCGACGGGGCAAGGAGGGAGGAGTTCTTACTGTTAGAAATCAAGAGAATACAAATAGGGTTACAAATCTCACAAAATAAATCATAAAACAAAGCCTCTAGATCTCTCACAACTCTCCCATAATTGGATGGAGCAATCCCCTCTCAAAGACTGCTCAAAACGTCCTTGCTTTAACCCTAATTAATTAGGATTAAGATTATATATCAACTCAGAGCGAAACGAGTCAGAAAACCAAACTCAACTGCAGACCTGACTCGCGGTCGACCGCAGAACTAGGGGTGTGCAACGGTCGGTTCGGTTCGATTTTTTCCAAAATTTGAACAACCGAACCGAACCGTATATAATTCAAAACCGAACCGAATTGTTGCAAGTCGGTTCGGTGCGGTTCGGTTCGGTTTGTTTGGTTCTAACTTCATCAAACTTCTTATCAAACAACAAATTGTGTTAAAGAAAAAAAGGTATCAACAAAGTAGGAGATTATGAAGCATTACACACTGATATAATGATATTATTTTCAACCCATAATGATTCAGAAAATTAGTTTAGGGTTTGAGTTTTTAACTCTTTGGGGACGTGTCAGGTAGGGTTTGAGATCAGAATGGATAGTATTGCACTATATTCGGTCGGTTCGGGTCGGTTCAGGTTGAAAAGTTTTCAAACCGACCCGAACCGCCCTACTCATAAAACCGATTTTTTTGGGTCGGTTCGGACGGTTTTTTCGGTTTAGACCGAACCATGCTCAGCCCTATGCAGAACCACGCGCGGTCGACCAGATCCAACGACCGAGACTAAAAACCCCTACAGGGTTTGGTCGGTCTACTGCAGAACCCATTGCGGTCGACCGTGAAAAGTCCAGAGACTTTTCTCAGTTGTGTGCACGTTTGCGGTCGACCGCCGCGTCATCCGTTGTCAACCGCGAAACTGCCAAAATGTGATCTCCTCCTGTTTTTCCTGCGGTCTTCGTCGCGGTGCTCACCATTTCTTCACATACATGGTGCGTGTAGGCTCCTGCTGTTTTTCGTGCGGTACTAAAATATATAGGCTACATACAAAATGCCCCTTTATTTGAAAATTTATCAAATAACCCCCTATAACTTAAGAGGCATCAAGAAACCCCCTTAAATTTTAGGGTTATCGGAAAAATCCTCTCAACTTTAAGACTTTATTAGAAAACTTAAAAAAAAACATGAACCACAAACTTCATTGGAGAAAAAAACCCCCCCCCCCCCCCCTGCATAATTGTACCCATCCATGTTACAAAAATTGTCTTTAATGTTGTTGGGGGGCTTTTCGATAGAATCTTAAAGTTGGAGGAGGTAATTTTCTGGTAGCCTTTACATTTAAGTTTGATATTATGAAATTTGTGGATGGTTATCTGAAAATCATGCAAAGTTAATTAATGAGAGTTTTCTGATATTTTCCCTGTAATTTTTATTGCTTCGTATAACTTATTAATTAACGGGAACAAAGGAAA
>BQKN01000657.1:0-24340 GCA_022839385.1 Asparagus kiusianus | reverse complement strand
CATGAAATTAGGCTTGCAGTGAATTCAAAGCGTTGATTTTTTTTTTTTGTTTTTGTTTGGGGGGGTGGGGGGAGTGGGGAGCAGGGTCTATCCGCAATGAACCTGTCTATTATTTATTATAGAGAAGCTTGGAGAGAACTTTATCTGTCACTGGTCTGTTATATATACTTGTATGGATGAATCGCTGCATATGTGGTTTCTGTAAGATGGACGGATGTATATTATTTGATTCGCATGGAGACCTGTTAAACGATAGTATATTGAACTGTTTGGTTGCATCTGTTAAAAGTTCTCTTTCTGGTCCGGCTATTAAAATTAAATACAGCTGACGTATAACATTTACTGTTTTGTTTATTTCTTTAGGGGCATAGTGCTGGTCTCTTCAACTTGGGAAACACCTGCTATATGAACTCCACATTGCAATGCCTTCATTCGGTCCCAGAGTTGAAGTCAGCATTACTTCAGTGAGTTCCTCTTTTGCTGGCATATCAGAAGGTCTTAATGTCTTCTCTAATTGATTATTAGCGTTTCTATTGACTTATTTTTGAGTTTGTTTATCTCTTGCAAACAGCTATGCAAATGTAAAGAATGATGATATGGATCAGTACACACATTATTTGACTTGTATGACTCGTGATCTTTTTAAACAACTGGATCAAAAAGTAAACCCCGTGGCACCATTGCAATTTTTGGCGGTTAGTTCTCTTTGACTTATTCATATTTCTTCCAGCAGATGTTAGAAATTTCTGCAGGAATTAAAATTGTGCTGTCTGTTTGGTATTTATGAGACAACTGGGTTTAGATATTTTTTTCAGGAAGGAATTCAGGAGTAATGCTGTCATATTATTTTGTGCTCCTATTCTTTTTCTTTATTAAATTTCCTTATATTTTCAAGAGCCCTATAATCTCTTTTGCGGCTAAAATGAAATGTATTGCTGATTACTAGTGGGTCCTGACGTGTTGCTGCATTTCAGGAATAGATTTGTTTAACTAGTGTAAGATAATCTAATAAAATCTTTTTGCATAAATGTCGATTTCTCTGCTACTTCTTTTCACTTCATACCACTATGCTGAAATATGTTCTATCATCTGCCTGATAAGCACAACACCTATCACTTGCTCTCTGAATGAGCTGGCAGGTGTAGACGCTTCATGCTTCTCTTTACCTGTCAATGGTCTCATATATAAGCCCTATTTTGGTCTTCCTGGGGATTGAGGATCAAGTTGTCCTGATGGTGTCATCTTCGAAGGTCTGCAAAAATGGGTTTGCTTGAGTGAGCTTTGATAGACGCAGTTCAAAGGAATATGATGATGTCTATGATTGAAATGATTGTGCACGAGATGGAGACCATGGGTGGGCCAGTAAACTGAAGAGAGTCAGATAGGTACATATTGCAATACGAAGAAATCAAACCATGTTTGACCTCTTCTCTTCTCATTATGTGTAGCAGGATGGAGGTTGACATTTCACAGGATTGTTGTCTCAGAAAAAGAGATCAAACCATAATGAAAACCATAACTAAATGAATACAATATTCTCATGCTGTTAGATTGAATATTTAAACTCTCGCTGCAATGATAAGAGTTCCGACATGCTTTACTGAAGTCACTAGTCTCATGATGATCTGTGCTTGACTTCAGTAACTGGCAAGTAATGTTTGTGCAGTACTAAGTCTTTATCCCTATATTAGTATATCCTAATGTTCTGACATCATTTTCATGTTCTATGTTCCTTAGTTGCAGTGAAGATTTTAAAGGAGTTACATATGAGGCGGGGGCATCTGTAGGAGTAAAGCTTTTTTTTGGTACTGGTGGAGAGTGGTTGAAGTTGTGTTTATGGTTTTTTGTTTTTTCCGTTTTGTATTGTGTGTGTGTCTTGGGGGTGGGTTGTTGGTGCAGACAAGATGGGGTTGGGGTTTTGCTGTTGCAGAGGAGACAATGTGGTGGTTTTTAGAATAAGGATAGCATTGTCAATGGGGAGGAGATGCAGTGAGGATGGTGGTGTTATTGCCATTGTGGCAGTGTTGGTATCATTGTGCAGCTAGGGTTTGGGGGGTTGGGAGGGTAGGGCACTGCAATTAGGGTTTTGGGGAGGTTCTTTTTTTCATGTGTAGAAAATACCTTCAGGTGCACTACAATTAGGGTTTTGGGGAGGTTCTTTTTTTCGTGTGTAGAAAATTCCTGCAGGTGATAGCTATGGTTTCTGGAGGGCAACAATGAGTGTTTTATTTTATTTTTAATAAAGAAATCCTTTAAATTTGGAACTTTCTATGGATAGATTGAGTTCGTCTAAAGTTGCCTTTTTAAAAAAATGAAAAGTGACTTATCTCTGAGAGAGGCAGTCAACTTCTATGTATTGGAAAACAAATAGATCACAACTACAGTTCTTTCAATGTGGAACAAACAAACTTTTCTAATTTTCCTAAAATACTAAATACCCTAAAAGTTTCCTCGAGTGACAACTTGCATAAATTGAGTTCTTGAAACATTTACTTCTTCAGTCAACCTATTGTCCTTCATTTTTGAAACAGCTGTTTCTGTTGTGTTGTGGTGATTTCAATTTAAGCTGTTGCTAGGTCCAGCTTTGACTATGAAGATATCTTTGTGCTGATAGCGCTACTTGATCTTCAAATTCAGTCTTGAGCTCATTGCTTGTATGCTGTTTGTATAGGTTCCTTCAATATCTTCTTGTTTTGGGTGGTTTAAAGAATGATTAGGAATTAACTTTCTAGTTATAGATGATGTGCCATTTCTTTGTTCGCTAATACTGACTATGTTTTGGGCAGTCAATACGGAAGAAGTATCCTCAGTTTGCTCAGCAGCAAAATGGTGTCTACATGCAGCAGGTTTTTTCAGTTTACTTAGATTTAATACCTTGTGAAAGAGGCATTTCCTCTAAGAAGGCTAATATTTGAATAAATGGCAGGATGCTGAAGAATGTTGGACCCAACTAATGTATAATCTTTCGCAATCACTCAAACCGTCAAGATCCTGGTCACCTACATCACCAAGGTATTATACATAATAGCAGACTGGGCAGTTATTTATTTTGCCACTTTTCTCCTTAGTTCTGTGATTTAATACATTTTAAAAAAAGTTCTTGGTTACTTGCCATTTCTCATATCTGTTAGATTGTCGTGTTGAGTGATTTTACTGCCCCTAGATTTTGTGTGGAGGAACAATGCTACTATTGTTAAATAATTACCTATTTGATTTGTATTATTGATGCTAACTGATGGAGTTGAATCCTACGCTTTTGTGTACTCTTTTTCGCTCTTTTGAATAACAATTTCATTGATTCTCATAGCATATCTTCATTGTGTTATCACTTCTTTCTTCGTTAATATCATTTTCTCTGGATACAATTACTTCAACAATATTTCTGCTTGGTTATGATAACTGTTCCTTCTTTTGTTGTTTTGTAGCGAGACATCTAATCCAGTCAAAACACTTTTTGGAATTGATCTAGTGAGCAGGTATGAGTAGGTATTTGTGAATGACATTAACTATACAAACTTACTGCATGTTTTATCTAACTAATCTTTACTGTGTACAATATATGGTGTTGATGAGAGTGAAGTGCAGGTTGATATTGAATTTTGCAAGAAAACACTTTATGAATTTTGCGAGAAAACTCTTCTTCATTTCTTCCATGGTTCTGTTATTGTTATTGAAGCTGAAACAAATAAAAGTAAATATTAGAAATTTTTTTCGATATTTTAAATTTTGGATAAAATGCTTCCAAAAAAGCCCCTGGCGGAATATTATGTTGTGACCTATTGCAGCTTCGTTATAATGAAGATGAAAGATAGAATAAGCAGAATATCAACAAGTTACTGTCTTTTGGGTCATAAATGATCACAAGCAATGTCTACGTCGGTCCTTAGCGACTAGTTGCAACTTTAGTGCCTAAGAAATTTTCTTAGAACATCTTGGTTATTGTTTACTTTCTGTGCGGGTTGTAAACTTGGACTAGTTAACTGAGTTCTCTGTTTTTTGTGGACCCTCCTACATGATATTCTAACAACAAACATCTCATATGGCATGCTTAGATAGCAGTTCTGTATTGATTCTTACATGTAAATCACGATTATATTGTAAATATTCATGAACATGGAGACTGAATCCTTTACGAGATCCAATTTACTTACTCGTCTTCTTTTCTAAATACAACTGATAAGTTAACTGAAATTTGTAGATGAGAGCCAGTAAGGTTAACAAATATTTGAAACACGACTACAGCAGTCGGTTTATGTCCTAATTAAACTGACGGTTCAGTATGTTTCTTCTCTTAACTCGGCAATGCGGGATTACTCAAACTCTCTTGAATGAGGAAAAATTAGGCATCCTACACTTGCATAGGACGCACTAATTAAACGTGTGTGTGCACTCTAGAGGCATTCATATCCTGCATTAGAAGTTTCTTAACTACTTGTGTCTTTATAAATATTGTAACCTCATAATGAACCTAGTCATTACTTTACGTGAAAGAGTTCAATAGTTTGATTTATACTTACATTGTTTTTACTTGATGATGTACCAGACAGTTGTTAGCTGAACCGAATCATAGCTATCCAATCAAACTACAGTGTCGTTTGCTCTTCAATACTTTATGCTATTTTTTTCTATTTAGAGTCTTCACAGTTTTGGTTTACCAGGATCCGCTGTGCAGAGAGTGGAGAAGAAAGTTCAGAGTCAGAATCTGTTTATGCACTGAAATGCCACATCTCACAGGATGTTAATCATTTGCATGAGGGCCTAAAACATGTAAGTCAATAGAATGAAATAACTTGCTAACAAAACATCATACTATTATGTTATCCTTGTATAAGGATGTCTTTGTCCTTCTTGCTATTTCAGATTTATCTCTAATTTAATGATAGTGAAAGATATCTAACAAGGGATGGGTTATGTACTTCTCTTCCATGGCTACTTCATCAGCCAATTCAGTCACATGTTCATACCAGTCAAGCCATGTGACTAACAGATCATTTAACATCTGGATGTAAATTGTAATTGTTTCCGCTCTTGATTAATTTTCTAAATTTGTTGATTCCTTATTGGCTGTCAATAGTAGCAATGTGAATGATTTATTTGGAGTTTAGGCTCTTTTTTTTTAGTTCTTTTTTTTGTGATTTATTGTTTCATGGATTGAGCAACATGGACTAAAGACATGCCTAAGGAAACAGAGATGAAGACAATTTAAGGGAATATGGTTATTAATTTAAGCATAACACCTTAACAGAGTAAAATGGAAGTACATGATTCTTCTCTGTGTTGTTCTAACATGGGAAGTAAAAATGGAGGCTTTAATGCACAAGCTTAAATTCACAGGCTAATGTCTGAACAAATGTAAAAATATTGATTGTAAGGTAACAGTTGGGTAGTTTTTGGGGACCTTGGCAGATACGGAAGCCATGTTGGATGGCTTCAATTTCAACATGGCTTCAATTTTATCTGCGACTTGCATATTTCAGTGAGCAGTACCTCTACATTAATATTTTCATGATGCTTAGTTCTAATTATATGATAAATTATGTCAGCTTTCATGTTATCTTTGTACAAATGATGGGCATCGCATTCATGTCAATTATAATTTAATTTAACAGGGTCTAAAGTCAGAATTAGAGAAGGTTTCTCCTTCTCTGGGACGCACTGCAATTTATTCAAAAGAATCCCATATCAGCAGTTTGCCCAGGTAAGTACTGTGTAATTGGCCATTTCTATATGCACTAAAGTTAAAGGGCTTTCCACTGTAGCTAAGCATTGTTTGCAGATATAGTGGAACCCTTAACTTAGTACATATAAAATAGAGTGGGGATTTTTTTTGTCCACACATCTAAAGTTAAACCCAATTTATGTTTAACCCCTCACTCCCCAATATCATAATATGTAACTAATAATGCAATGACTACAAGGGTTTTACCTCTCGTTTTAGATAACAGCTGTCGCTTTAGATAACAGCTGTAGCAGCTACATTCTATTCATAGATACAGTGGAACCCTTTAACTTAGTATATATAAAATAGAGAGGGCTTCTCCCCCACACATCCAAAGTTTAAACCCTATTTATTTCTAAGCCCCCTGCGCCCCAATATCATAGTATGTAATCAAGTAATGAATACAAGGATTTACCTTTCACTGTAGCCAACAGGTGTAGCAGCTACAATGAAACTCCGAAAGAGTTTATAGTTAAAGAGAAGCATTCCCCGTAATAAACCCAAAATTTAAACCCATTTTTCTTGTACACATCTCCACAATCACCTCCTATACAGTACTCAACTAAATTGTTTTATGAACCACAATATAACTTTTTTGGGGTTCACATTGTAGATTCAAAAAAATTAAACTGAAACTTTTGTTTATAAACCCAAAGTTTACCCTTATTTATTTCTGAACCCAACCACTTCCCAAATCTCTCTTAGAAATTATATGTTAATTATTTTTACCCATACTCCCAATGTGATACCTTAAGTTTAAACCCGTCTACTTGGAGGGAAAAAAGTGTTTTGCTTATAAACCCAAAGTTCTACCTCAAACTTTTTTTTTAACCCATCAACTTTTGAAATCACTCGGACATATTGTTCATAATTATTGTAAACTTCTACCTATACACCCAAAATCTTGCTTACATTTATTTTTTTCCCCATCCACTCTAAAAATGGTTTTTTGGCTATTAATCCAAAGTTTTATCTTCACTAATTTTTAGACCAATTTCTATAATCACTCATAAGCCCAAAATATTTCAATGAATTTTGTTGCTATATTTTATTGTAATTGCTATATTTTTGTTCTAAGTGGTTAGTTTTATTTACACTAATTCTTAAACTCTTATTTATTTTATTTGCCTTTTCGCACCAATGTACAACATCGCTAACTGTAGATGTGTTTTGCTATCCTGTAAACTCAAGTTTTACCCCAATTTATTTCAATTCATATTGTATTTCAGAAATTCAATGTACAGGGTAAGGACCGTAAGGTGTTATTTTTGATGTTGCTATATTTTTGTTCTCTAAGTAGCTAGGCACATGGTATATTTTTAAACACAATGCTTATTTTTATTTTTATTTTGGTGGTGGAGGTCGGGGTTTGCACTAATGATGCGGCATTGCGAACTGTGGATGGCTATTTGCATCTGCGTTTTTTTAACCCATCCATTTCCAGAATGAATTTTTGCCTATTGACTCAAAGTTTTTACTACCATTTATTCTTAAACCCACCCACGTCTAAAATCACTTTTAGATACAAATTCTCCACCAAATTAATTTTAAACCTACTTTGTATTTTGGGAGTTTGCCATGCTGTGTAAATTTTCTATATATTACTATAGTTTACTCTTTTTAATTTTAAATGCTTAGATATATGATGTATTTTTAAGCCAAATACTTAAAACGTTATCTTATTAACTTTATTCATACTAATGCCGTGGCGGCATGTGGATCAGTTTTTCTTGTTATTTTCTGTTGGTAAATGCCGACTTTTCTCCTGAGAGTTCATGCCCATATATTTAGGTATTTGACTATTCAGTTCGTCCGCTTTTTTTGGAAAAGGGAGACAAAACAGAAGGCAAAGATCTTGCGGGTATACTTTGATATCATCTTTACATCTGGATATTCCTCTTTTCTCTTATTTCTTTTATTTGCTCTTTTAGAATTTATTTTTCTATTTACTACCGGGAAGAACTTAACGAAAATAGTACAGAAGCTATTTCAGGCATGGCTGGATTGGTTAAGGTTATTAATTGTCAATCTCAGCGTGTTTTTTTGTTCTTGCCAGAAAGTGGACTATCCTTTGGAATTGGATGTCTATGATTTTTGCTCAGATGAGCTTCGCCAGACACTACAAGGTCCACGTCAGGTTAGTAGTTTTTTATCTTAAGCCCTTCCTTTTTTTAGTGGAAAGACCTCTGTAACTCCTTTCAATTGTCTGTCTATATTTTCATTTAAATCTTACTTATTTTCTATGTTGTGTTCTGTCAACATCACATCAAAAAAGATTCTAAGAGATTCAGAAAATGTGAAGCTTGGGTTGAAAGTCCAGGACAAGAAGAACAAAAACGATGTTGCTGTACCTAAATTGGAGGTATTACTACTGTTAATATTATGTGTTTCTTCTCATAGTTTACTTCTTAGATTCTTGCCGAAAGCTTGTTCTGTTAAGCACATGGTTGTGAGCCATAAGTGATGAAGTTAGATGTTTGTTGTCTATGGTGGAACAAAAGCTTCGTCGTTGTTTATTCAGACGGTTTATTCTCAACTTAGTTCATTCAGATGTGCATTGATTTTTTTCCCCCCACAAAAGTCTACGCATGTTATTCTTCCTTGTGCTGGTAGTCACATTCTTTTTAAAATTCAATAGGCCATGAATGGGGTTGCTTGTCAGCTGAATTGCCTGCTGTATTCTACGGATAGCTCCCATTTTCCGGTAGCTTTGTGGCTGGATTTTCACAAAACTCAAAGTCTTAAATGATTGGCTTGAAGTTGTCGGTCATAGCATTTTGGCCAAATTTTACATCTAGCTTTTTTTTTTTTTTTAAAGCATGTAGTCATGCTTTACAGTAACCAATTTGAGGGGGGGGAAGCTAATGTGATGTTTTCATGCTGCAAATGATGAAAGTTTTAATTTTCCTCTCTACATTTGCTTGTCTCAATTTGTTTGCGACTGTAATGAAGAAATATTGTATCATTTTGCTTGGGCTTGAGCTACCTTTTATATTTTCTTTCTGTTATTTTATCTTTCTGCTTTAGGCAATGTTTTTTCAGTGAGCTAAGTCGTGCTATGGCGTGATTCCACTACTCCCTTCACTTACTCTTGAGCATTATATACTTTTCCTTTTGCTTATACATGTATCAGTAGTGTCTAAGAAAACTATTTTCTGAATACATGATGCTTTAATGATTCTCTTTTCAACTTTCTCTGCTTTGAGTATTTCATTTCTCTTAGATGTGGCTTGGTTGATTCTAAAAGAAACTCGGAGAATTTTGAATTTGACTTCAAGGTCAACTTTATTCTGACCTGTGATTGCTTCATATTTTTAGGGATCCATGGATGCTGAGCCGTCCACCACTGTTCCTGAAGTAGGTAAGGAAAAAAAATCCGCCAGTTTCATGAGATATTACTCCCTTACATTTGTACACTAGTTTTTTACACGCGTCGTACGCACATAAAAGAGCTTGACAAATGCTAATAGTTTAAATTGGTTCAATTACATGTGCATAGTGCATGCCAGAAACTAATTTAAATTTATCGCATTTGCTTAAGAGAGCTACATTAATCACTACAACAATTCAACATAATCACTGAGGTTCTAGTACTATGACTTGTTTACTTGCATCAGCAGGTACTGTCTGGATAAATATAAGCTGCTTAAATTTGTTCAAAATCCTAGAAACCTCACAGTGCGGTTTCCATCCTGCTTCTAAGGAAACCACAGATTGCATGACTTGTTTACTTGCATCTGGAATTGATTAGATTTATTAAGAATCGTTAATATAACAAGTATCTTAAAAATTGTCATCAGAAAATTGTAGGCAAATATGACATGTTTCATGTTTGTCCACTTACACGACCATGCAAATTTGAACAGAACACTTTGAACCTTCCCTTGTAATCATTGGCTTAGGAAATAATATTCAATGTTTGCAACTGTCTTTATATTTTTTTAAGGCTGTAAAAAGTAAAATATATTCAATGTTCCTGTTGGTATCAGTTGGTAATGGGTTAAGAAGGGATGAGTGTGTTGTTGGAGAAGGTAAACAGAAAGGGTTATGATAGTTAACGGTGCAATGAAAGTGTTTTAAGTTTGCCTTGCGGTGAGGTTTGATGAAGGCATGAAGGCTTTGATCACTTTGCTTTTAAGATTAGATTTATTAAGAATGGTTAATATAATAAGTATCTTAAAAATTGTCATCAGAAAATTGTAGGCAAATATGACATGTTTCATGTTTGTACGTTTACACAACCATGCAAATTTGAACAGAACACTTTGAACCTTCCCTTGTAATCATTGGCTTAGGAAATCAATGTTTGCAACTGTCTTTATATTTTTATTAAGGCGGTAAAAAGTAAAATGTATTCAATATTCTTGTCGGTATCAGTTGGTAATGGGTTAAGGAGGAAGGGATGAGTGTGTTTTTGGAGAAAAGTAAACAGAAAGGGTTATGATAGTTAACGGTGCAATAACGGTGCAATGAAAGTGTTTTAAGTTTGCCTTGCGGTGAGGTTTGATGAAAGGGATGAAGGCTTTGATCACTTTGCTTTTACACATTGATATGATTCTTTACTCTTTTAAGGCAAGGCATACTGGTTAGTGCAAGGTTTTGCTTTTCTATTTCTTGCGTGCCATGGTAGAACTTTTTGAATCATCAGGGCAAGAAATGTCGGTTAATCCAGTGTTGCTTGCTAGCTCGGTTTATTATTTATTCCTCATTTCTGTATGTTGCATTATCTTGTTAGATGAAAACATGCAACTAACTGGCATCTACGACCTGGTCGCGGTGCTGACTCACAAGGGAAGGAGTGCCGACTCTGGTCACTATGTTGCCTGGGTGAAGCAAGAAAGTGGTCAGTATTCCAAAAACATATGCAACCCGTAGACAAACTTGCTATGAAAGTCTGCTTATGTAGTTCATGGGTTAACGATCCAGGTAAATGGATTCAATATGATGATGATAATCCCATTCCCCAAAGGGAAGATGACATAACACGACTTTCTGGTGGAGGTAAGTAGCTCAGATATCATACTCAATTTTGTTTGTCCCTTAACCAATATTCTGCCTGCACCTCTATGTAGAACTATATGGTGAGTTTCTGTGTTTGTGTATGTCAATGTGTGCGTGCACGCACGCATGTATGTGCCTATGTGTGGGCAGATGAAAGCTTGGTTCAGGTGATATTATACTCGTTGTAGCTCGTGGGTTATTGTCAAAATATTAGAAGACTCCTTTTGCTGAGAACATGCTCCTATTGTTATTTTATGATGTGTTCTTACTCAGGATCATTTATTTACTGATTGATTTGAAAACAGGTGACTGGCATATGGCATACATTTGCATGTACAAAGCTAGGCTGGCTAAAATTTAGATGCCAATACAGAGAGGATCCGCGGGACGACTTTTATCGTTGTGGGTGTGAACTTTTCCTTCAAAATCTTTGTTGTACTCTCTTTTATTCTTTAAGCGAACTTGTCTGTTTGCAATTACAAACCCTTGTAAGGAGAATGATGCAAATTAGTTAGACTAAAAAAGAGTTTCAAACTAATATTGTTTCCATATTTTATTTGTTCTGCTTGTTCTGGTTATTTGACGTTATAGGATGTTTCTTGAACTGTTAACTGGATTAGCTGATGTATCACTAACCGTTGAATGGCTTTCTGTGTTAAAAATAATCGTTAACGCGTCGCTCGGTAGTTTCTCAAAATAGGTGGGGATTCTTCTCATTCTGGAGTAGAACTGGAGGTGCGAGCTCTCAGGAACATTTTCTTGATCAGTTTTGGACGCGTGTTCTTTTTGATAATGGAGGAAGGCTGATGAAATGAGGGCCATATATTACGGCACTGTTTGGCAACTAAAAATAGTGTCTTATCTAGGAGCTTGTGTCTTATTGACTTGGTCAATAAGCTAGTATAGCTGTTTGGTGACCAAAAATAGGAGTAGATTATTTTGGAGATTGTGTCTTTTGCAAGTAGCTTTTGGAAAGCTATCTCAAGTAGCGTTTGTCTTTGGGGAAGGAGCTGCCAATTTTTTTTTCCCGTTTTTACCCTTAATAATTCTAATTTTATATCAATAATATTGTATGTCCTTTTTAGTCATTTAACAAATTTAAGTTAGTTGTACAGCTACTTTTACCAAACAGCTCTAGTCAATCAGCTAGCTACACAGCTATTAGCTTTCAGCTATAATTTCACAGCTTTCAGCTAGCTTAACAGCTTTCAGTTATAATCTCGCAGCTTTCAGCTAGTTTTGCCAAACAGAACCTACGCAACGGTTGCATCTGGCAATGGATCACAGTAGCAAGGAAAAACAACAGGATCGATTCTTGTAACTCCTGCCAAAGACGGATACGTGAGAGATAAACGTTGGATTTTTTTTTATTTTCTAAAAATATTTTTTTGTATATATTTTGGGATGAGGCTTAGGTGTCATCATTCCAACTTTTGGTTAGGAAAGTCATGGCATAAATACAAATGAAAAATGTAATAAAATGATGATAGCATAATGGGATCATACCCATCAGGATTGATCGACTTAAGCTAATTACAAACTTACAGTAGAAAGGTAAAACTACATCTCCTAGAGATCTGCTTTCAGAGACCTACGTTGGCTCTTTGCGAATTGCGTCTTTGGCACAATTTTTCTATGATACGAGTTATCATCATTCTTACAGAGTGATTTAAGCAGAATAGATATTAAATATATAACATAATGCTTATCATATTTGTAACTATTTTCGTAGTACACATACGAACAGTTAATAAAGACACAACAAAGGTTAAAGATTTTTCTTCGCCCAAATCCCCCATTCTATCATATTTGTATAATTTGATTTTCCAAATATTCATATTTGATCGATTTTTATACTCCTCTCATTCCTTACAAATTCATAGCGGTAAATTACCAAACATGCATACCTTCTACGTACCTGAAGGGGGAGAGGAGAGAGTTATTATTATTATCCCTCCTAAATTTTGGAAACTTAACATTGCTAGTGAGAGAGATACCTCAAATCAATGTAAATGAAGTATCTATGTTTGAAATTCAATGGTATTAAATGAAAGGGATATTTTAAGTCAATTTCAAAAAAATGTGTTGATAAATTAGCAAATATCCAGATTTGGTGGGGTATTTTTGGTGGGTATTTCGCAAATAAGAGAGCTTTGGGTTTGGCCCTTGGGCTTTGGGTCTGGGTTTGGGTGTATATAGTTTTTTTTTAACACTTGATTATTTTGCAGGGTAGGAAATACCTTAGCGAGATAAATAGGTGTAAAAATCATACAATATTATGAACTCCTACTGCAGGATAATTATGGGAAGGAAGAAAAGAGTAAGGTGTAAATGTCATACAAGACTTAAAACATACAATATTATGAACTCCTACTATAGGGTAATTATAGAATAGAGTATTGTTGGGCTTTTTACTTTTTCACAAAATAGAAGATTGATTTCCTCTCATATCCCAGTTACCCGA
Organism: Asparagus kiusianus; assembly: GCA_022839385.1. NCBI lineage: Eukaryota > Viridiplantae > Streptophyta > Magnoliopsida > Asparagales > Asparagaceae > Asparagus > Asparagus kiusianus. The sequence continues at coordinate 11,156 of BQKN01000657.1, read as the reverse complement.
TGTACGCATTATCCACTGTTACTGTGAAATTTTTTTTTCAGATGTTGTAACAATAGCATGTCAATTTGTATTTTATAAGCATCATTATAGAATGAACACATTGTGTGTTGTATCACGCAATTGATGAAAGAGTTCCATTTTTGTTGTTTCCAATGTATCAAATAAGCAAAGTTCACGGATCTTTCATTTGAAATCAATACCTATTATATGTGATGTATCACGCGATCAGATGCATAAAAACTACTACTACTTCTAACATGTTTGATGCTCTAACTAAAGGGAAATGAAAAAAAAAAAAATTAAGCACTTCCTAAAAGTGTAATAGAATACCGTCTTATTACTTTGTTAGAATTTGATTTGTTAAACAATCAAAAAAATGTAAAGGTTGGTTGGATAACGGACATAAAAACTACTATTAACTGATACGAGTATAAAGTGATTAAAATGTAATTTATAATTTCTCTCCATTATACAGCTGAAAATGTATTCAACTCTGTTTTTTATTCATTTTTCATATTCAATTGGAATGTATTTAGTACTTTTTAAATTTTTATTTTTGTTTATTTTTCAGCAACCAAAATCCGTTACGTTTACTGTTTACAATATTAATGTTTAAAATAGAGAGGGGACAACATGAGAAGGATAAGACAGCAAGAGAAACAGCCACTGAAATATTGATATATGAATAATATACGAGTAAAGTTGGAATAAACTTAAAGTTGGGAGCTTTATCCACTAACTTTTTTTATCCATTATGTTTGCTTTGAGATTCGAATTAGAATGTGATGATGGCATATAATACACATGAAAACTATCTTAATATTTCACTAATATCTCTGTATTTAGGCTCATGATACCCTATGCTACGCCCCAGATTTATCTAATGTTTCTAAATGTTTCCTAAACATGTAACAAGGTTTCGTGTCAAATTTCCAATTTATTAATAATCCCTATGTTAATAACTGCTTTGCAGAAAAAGATACGTAAATAAGTAATTTATAGAAAACTTTATGCAAATGTCACTCATTTTAGCCGGATGGAATATTCAGACACATGTGAAAGTGTAGAAGATCTTGAAAATTTAAGCTTGGATACAAAGATGCATGTAAAAAGTGTTGAAGATCATGGAAAATTAAGTTTGAAAACGTCTGCAGGTAATGATTATTCTTCGACGGGGCTCCAATATTTCCCCGAAGTCGGATTTCCCAAAAAACAATGCAACATGGAACTCTTTTATTGGCCTCTCAAAAAGTGTGCAAATTTGTTTGGGCTGTAAAAGCTAATTTTCTCTTCAAGTATGCACATAACTTTTTTTTTATTTAACAGAGAGTGCGTACATATCTAATTCAGGAATATATTTTAATATAATATCACAGGCAGTAAATTTCCGTTTCCAAAAAGCTCCTTAACGTTCTCGTCTCGCACAGTAAAAGACAGATATTGCTCTCTGAACCTCTTCAAACCATCCAACGATCAATGATGAGATCCAACTCAACTTCTTCAATGGTAAATTTAGTTTAATGACTTACTGCAAGGTCCCATAATTCTTGAATGGTAAATTTAGTTTAATAACTTTCCGCAAGGTCCCATAATTCCACTACTACCAGTCCTACGAGAGGTTTCCACAACAAATGAATATTCAACTCCTTGCCAGGTGCAATGAGATCATCAGCCACAATTATTAGGGCATTAATTGATAATACTAAAATAATGGTAAGATTTTTTTTTTTTTTAAAGCAAAACACTGTATAAAACACCTACTAATAAATAACTGCACCCAGAATAGATGTGGCAAACTAGACACCAAGATCAGCTGTTAAAATAAAGTACAAGTCTTACGAGGAGACCTAACTCTCCCAAAAACAAATGTTCATTAAGTATCTTTATAGCTCATGAAAGTGGGCTTTCGATGGCGCGCCCTTAATCTTCAGGGGAAAGGGTTAAAAGTTCAAGAGGGCACTGCACATGAGAGAGGTCAATAAATTAGCTTCTTTCCTAAAAAAGAACGTAAATGAAATTCAAATCCAACTAGAGTAACATAATTCGAATGAGCATAAAACTCTAAATTACTCCGAAGATCTTTGCAAGCACGTCATATAAAATATTTCACCACAATCATACAAACCATCTCCATAAAGTATGTTCATATATGTGACAGAACACAACAATAGGAAGCTAAAACTAGCTTTCATACCACAATAAAGACTTTCTGAGTTTATATTTGAAAACTTTTTAGGTCCCTTTTCACAAATACAAGCTTAGTTTTGATCTACTACATATAGCTTTTTCCAGTCAACCCTGCAAGGATGCAAGTAACAACGAATGGCATATAGCAATATTTGAATTTTGAAGATGATTAGAGACTAGAGAGGGGAGATGGTAGGTAAACCATGGCTGTGGTCTCGTGGAAAGGGGTAAAAGAAGTAGCCATTCCCCTGCTACCCAGAATGGCCACGGACAAACTAAAGTTAAAAGTGAAAAATGGGAATCGATCCAGATGACAGTAAGTGTCGACTAAGGCACCGTACTAAGGCTACATGATTGACAGATGTACTCTGAATCCGTAATAATACTACAAGAACCACCAAATGAAACCCAAAAGAACAGCATGCAAATCTATATCAATCAAGACTAAGGATTTGGCAGACGAAAACTGGTTTAGGCATCTCCAAACATCAGTCCTACACTACTTTTTTCTACACAATGTCAAATGAGAAAGTTCATAAAAATTTGACACAAACAAGCCAGGGGCCAGTAGTCCACAAATGCTACATGGCGATGGGGGTAATTGCAGACCCACTAACTAGTATCAAAAGGCTCATCTCCAAGGGGAGGAATAATAACCAAATAATAACTGGCATTGAGGACCACAGAGAATGGGACAACGTGAGCATAACCCAACTATAGAGAAACAAATCACTCTGCATCATAAATACCTACATAAGCTCAACTGAACTTCGAGATGTCTTGTCCTACTAATGGGGCACATAATGAAAACCCATACAACTAAAAAAAGTCAAGACGGAAAACTTACTGTATGTTGAAGTGTCAATTTGCTCAGGCAACTCTTTGATGTCAACCTCAAACCTTGCTTGAACCTATATGCAGTGCAAAAGTGTTAAAGAGTCCGAAGGCAGATAAGAACAATAACTACAAACAAATAAACAAAATATACCTTATTAAGAATATCAACATCAGAAGCAGACGAGACAAATGTGATGGCCAACCCTTTAGTCCCGAAACGACCAGCACGCCCAACCTGTCAAGATATGAGTTTCAGGACCAGATCTAGAGCATGAAGCTGAATACTCAATGTAATAGAACAAAGTCATTACCCTGTGCAAGTAAGTGTCTGCAGAATCAGGCATGTCGTAATTAACAACTATGTTGACACGCTCGATATCTATTCCTCTGCCTACCAAATCCGTAGCTACAAGAATTCTTTTGTGTCCTTCCTTGAAACTTTTATACCTTGTCAACCTGCAAAATTGAACTTGATTAGCCTGAAGCAACAAGCGCAGCACCTATACACAAACCAAAGAGTACAGAACTAAAACAAAATGTTCAAGCATCTAAAATATCAGAGTCAAGTAAAAACGGATACTATTTGCGTTATTTGGTTTTTCTCTGGCTACTTTTTAATACTAAGCATAATTTCCCAATTTAAAACATCCTGGTGACAGTGGCTGGTGACACTGGATCGTGAGAACCAGAATCAGTCCAAAAAGTATTTAGATTTGTAAGATGAGTAAACATGTGAAAAGTAACAATTGTGTAATAAATTAAGGCTCATGCAACAGCGATGGGAATACAAATGAAGAACACAAATGCAGATAAAAAAAATTGATATTGCACCGCTTTCGTGCAAATGACTTAATAAGTACTAAAACTAATACAGTCGTTGATGTACCACATTTAGAATGCACATAACAATCCCTACTTCCAGAACAGATCTTCTCAGAAACATTCACTCAACAAATAATCACAAAGGATTATACCACATTTATATTATTCAAGCCCTATGTATTTATTTGATGTGCATATAACCTTGTGATATGCATGCAATTGATGTGTTCAGTTTACTCTAAGTACTACAAGCACGTGCATTCCAAGTTGAATGAGCATACGAACGAAAAGTGACACATGTCTGCAACTACATAGTAAATAGGTTTGAAGTCTTATCAGAGTGCCACACCATGAAGAATGTACAATTCAAAACAATAATATAATACATTGAATCTATGTAACTAACACAACCATACTTTCAGTGAAAGAGAGCTTCAAGAAAGACCAACCTTTCCTCCTGTGACATTCCAGAGTGGATGCAGATCGATGGAAAATTGCATTCAACTAGCAGTTTGTTCAGCTCTGCTGCTCTGCTAACACTCTTGACAAATATCACAACTTGGTTGAAATCCAAAGCATCCAGAAGGTCGTTCAACTTGCGGTTCTTTTCCAACTCGCTAAGTTTGATGTAATGCTATTTCAATAAGAAACAGTAGTCATGAAATAATCACAAATGAACTGAACAGAAGCAAACCATCCGTTACATATAACAATGAATACCTGTACTAGCCCATGCAGGGTAAGCTTTGCCTCATCGTCCACATATATTTCCATTGGCTGTAAGGAAGAAATGTCAGATTAAAGATGATTAGGTCCATGTTCTGAAGCTAATGGAATCCAGTACCAAATGAATGACGCACGACCCAACTCTTGAACCCAAGTTTTGTTTCCCATCAGATTCGAAATATCTAGCCTTCTTAGAAAGTAAATTCCCAGGAATTTAACCAAGCTACTTTAAGGCCAACAAGTGGATAATTATCGCGCAGCTGTCATTGCATTCCAGATAAAATCTTGTCCGCATTGAACTCTCCGAACACCATACTTTCCAAAGGCAGTTCGCACCAACTATCTTAACCACCCAGAAGGCTTTTGGCAAGGAAAGTTGCATGAAAAATGGAAAACACAGTATGCGCCACAACTGGACACATTCAGATGACCTCTCTAGAAAGGACCTAAACTCACAGACAGAAAATAATACTTTATACCCTCCTCAGAACAAAAGAAAGTAACCACTAACAAATATTGCCTGATAACTAGTATATTGTAAAAGGTGACAAATCCAAACGAATAGGTGACACATTTCAACTTATGCTGTGGTACTAAAAGGAAGACAAAAAGCTGGCCATAGGACATTACATCTTGCATAAAACGCTTGCAAACAGGGCGAATTTCCTTGCTAAGTGTCGCTGAAAACATCATGACTTGTTTATCATGGGGAGTCATTTTGAATATCTCCTGCACATCTCTCCGCATGTCTACAAAACATACAGAACAGTGAAATAGGATAACAAAATAGTAAAAGGGAGCACATTAAGAGATGTCTACACATCAAAACCAACAATATATAATTCAAAAACATACCAAGTGACTCAAGCATCTTATCACATTCATCAAGGATAAAGTGCCTAACATTCTTGAGGGAGAGGTCTTTATCTCTGGTTAGTGCCAGAATCCTTCCTGGAGTCCCAACAACAATGTGGGGGCACTCATTTTTAAGTATATCCTTGTGCTTTGAAATATGAACACCTCCATAGAACACTGCAACCTTGATGTCAGGCAAGTATGTGCTGAAACGCTCAAATTCATGACATATCTGCATGTATCAGATTATGAGCATCATATGCAACATTCAGAAATCTCCATGAAACTCAAATACGTAAAACTAAGAAAATTAAAGACAACGCCTCAAGAGCGAACCTGGTAAGCCAATTCTCTTGTGTGGCATAAAACTAGAGCAGAAACTTGACCGGCAACAGGATCAATCTGCTGAAGAGTTGACAGAACAAAGACAGCAGTCTTTCCCATCCCAGATTTAGCTTGGCAGATGACATCCATTCCCAAGATGGCTTGAGGAATGCACTCATGTTGTACTGGTCGAGAACCAAAGAAAATTGGAGCGAAGCAACCCCAGTGAGTAAAAAATAACCTTCTGGATCCTTTTAATGGAAAGGTTTTACCAAATTCTCCTCCAAAAATCAGAGATGTGGAAGTAGTTGTTTACCTGAAAAGGAAATTGGCAAATACTGAAGTTTAAGCAATAATGCAAAATTATGTTAAAGATAATATTATTGTAAGCTGGAAACAGTAGCAACTATTTAAAAACACAATCCTTTATCAAGAAATATTTTCTACAGTGGTTAGGTTCATATGCCACTGTTGACCTTATCATCAAACAAACATGGATAAACATGATTCAGGAAAGACTATAGTATACACGCATTATATAATGACACCAGATGAGGGGGGGGGGGGGGGGGGGATCAAGCGCCATGCAAGCATGCTTTCATTAAAAGGAAAGGAGGATGAGGGAGTTTTTCTTTTGTGGGGGTGGGGTGGGATACACTGAGCCATTGGAGAGTATTCAATTCCACTTCGAAAAGTCAAAAAAAAAAACACATGGAACTAGTTCAGTTTTCCAATAATATACAAGTAGAGTGGAGGTTTATCCCCCCCCCCGCGCAAGGAAAAAAAAAAACTTTTCTTGATACGACTAACAAAGAACAATAAGGTGCGTTGTCTGCATCACAGTGCAGAATAAAAAATGAAATCAACAAAAAAGGGGCAGAAATCACATTTCCAAAACGTTCTAAACACTAAAGTTGTCAAATCAAGATACATAATAAGAAATCTGTTTGAACATTTTAAGCCCTTATTACAGTTCTCAACCTTATTCTTTATCTTCAATGAAAATACACGCTGAAACAATCATGTGAGTCCTCCAAGAGTTCAAAACGGCTAGTCTTTGCAGAGAAATGTATCTGGAGCACAACAGTAACTCTGTCGAAAAATTGTCTTCTGTTCAAAACATATGATTGTATGACCGTAGCAGAGACCAGACAATATTTACTATCAACACTAAAATAATTGAGAACCAAAAAAAGTGTGACTAGCGCTACAGAGAGATTGATTCCTATTCGTCAAAAGCATGTGACTGTATAATCATATCAGAGCCAAGACTAAATAAATATATCATCAACACTGAAATATGTAAGCAACAAAAAGATGTTTGACTTCCTGTAAGGCCCTATTAATCAGATATGTGCTCTTATATGAGTTTGCTACTACCATTATGACCTTATGAATACGCCAAGAACAACATCAGAGAGCAAGCAATTTATAGAAAATAGGTCTCAATGATTAAAAAAATCAAAGCTGGTAATAGCTCAAATAAAGTTTTTAAGACTAAGTCAGAGCTTACCTTCAGAGGGATGCTCAAACCCAGAATCTACTATTGCCCGGAGAAGTTCTGGTTTCAGCAGGAAATCTCTGAAGCCCGAGCTGTGGATCCCGACATATCCCCTGCATAATACAACATGTTGACAGTAAGTTATAAGCTTTTTCAACAACCAAATTATATAACTGCAAAAACAATTTATGTGATAAATGAAGTTTCTCTGATAAATATATTTGTGAGTTATAATAAACCGCACTGGCATGACACTTTCTGACAAAACCAACCAATAGACGCAGAAAATATTGTATATCATTCAACAGGTAAAAATTGAAATTAATCAAAGGCAGTGTTAGATGACTCAAGAACTAATAAAGAAAATCTTTTTTTAACCAAACCTAATAAATCTGTAAATTAAAAACGAGTCCAAATGAATAGAAATAGACTAGATCCGTAGAATTAAAGTAGATAACAAGCAATACAAGTAAACTAGAAGGTGATAAAGAATCGGAAATCTTACTTCTTTGCCGCTTCACCATTAGCCTTGGCCCCAACTGAATCAAGGGCCTTGTCTTCTTCCTCGTCGTAATCAAGGAGCTCCTCCTCGTAAGCATCGTTATCCCTTGCTTCGCCCATTCTAATCACCCAAAAACTCCGCGATTCAGTCACAAATCTAAAGAAAATTCAAAAACAAAGCCGAATTTTGAAGAGAATCGAGGGCCGCTCACCTTTGAGTTCGAAGACTAGAGATTAGGGTTGCTGAGTTAGGGTTTCGAGGCTTCTGCAAAGAAAATTAAAGATAAAACTAGGGTTCTTGGGGTTCTATCGGTGGATTAAAGAGAATTCGAGGTCAGAAGAAAGAACCTAGGGTTTCTAGAGGCGCAAAATCGCTACACCTAGGGTTTCGAGAGGGGAAAGAACCATTTCGGTAGAGGGCAATTTATAGAGTTAGGATTTGGGTTCGAGACAAGAGTCGGCTATCGCTTAGTATCCACCGTTCAATTTTTTATTGACGGTATTAGCCCTCGAGGCTCTCCGGAATCATAGTGTTCAAGAGTATCGCGGTTCGTATGGGTATTTCCGTCAATTCTTATGGTAGTCTTCGGCGGCTCATATGTCACGTGCTGGATGTTGTCACTTTGTGCAAATGTTAATATCAATAATTGTGTCGTAGATATTTTTGGGGGAAAAGTCAGTTAATAATGGTTAATAGATAGAAATTTTATCTCGTAGACATATGCACACGTATCTTCATCCATCGAATTTCAAATTTGGTAATCCATATAAAACCCAGGGCATTAATTGGGCAAACTAAATAATGACTTCGTTTTATAATGTAGACTAATTGAAACTTAACAAAAAAGATTGGGAGGATTCCAATTATTTTAGTTTTGGAGTATTTGACAAATCACAAGCTAATCTAAAGGTGTGAAGTACATTTGTTGACAGACATGAATGAAAGTGTCACATTAGAATGTAAGTTAGATACGTTACAAAGTGAACCTAAAAGTGTAAAAAGACATTGTTTACAAGCGTGAAATTGTCACATTAGTATGAGTATGCAAGTTGAATATCTTGTTTTGTTCAAAATATACTTGAAACTAGAAAAATAAAGTGTAAATGAAAGTGTCATATTAGTATGCAAGTTAGATACATTGCATAACAAATCGAAAGTGGATCTAAAAGCATGAAAGGGCTTTTTTTTTTTTTTTTGATAGTATGGGTAAGAAAGTTAAATATATTCTTTTGTTCAAAAAATACGTGAAGGGAGGGACAAAAGATTATAACGATAATATTTTTTTACTTAAAACAATATAGAACTTTCGTAGTATATTGCCAAAGTAAAATTTTAAATTAACAGTGATCCCCAATTACTCTCTCAGGTGATCCAACTTTTATAAGAAGAGTGAAATGTTGATTAAATCTGACTTGGGCCTTTTTTTTTAAACCATTTTACTTCTCAAGTGTTTTCAATAGAATAGATGCCAAAAGCCACTTATAAGCGAATTCATTTTTACTCTTGTAAGGGTCTGGTTGACAACTTTATAAATTGGGTCAGAGTTGAACTTGGTTCAATTATACGTTGTTTTTTTAGTGCAAAAACTAGACTAAAGATTTCTCACATGAACCAGTTTCAAAATCAAGTTTGGCTAATTTTCACTCAGTTGCCAAACATACCCTAAGCTCACTTTCATGCGCTTGCGCACTTTGCTCATACAAATAACGCACTCTATGAGTAGGACGTTTAAAGATGAAAAATGTTAGAGCAAAACTTTGCAGATTATTGAAGCAGGGGAGAGTAGGATGTTTACAGATGAAAAATGTTAAGAACAAACCTCACAAAACTTTGTATATTATTAAAAACTGAGTACAAGATCAGTAAATATATCTGAAAATTTTGTATATTATTAAAAACTGAGTAGAATATCAGTAAATATATCTGAAAATTTCATGAAGTGTGGTTATCGATGAGAGAACATCGAACAGGAAACCAGAATAAAATAGGGCAGAAACAGAAAACAAAACACTTGTCAAGGATTTTTCAATAGTTAAATTAATATTGTGACCATTTATTCTGATAACCAATATCCCTTTCCATGCAAATTTAACAAGCACTTTGGAGATCAAAACCCTCACAGCTAACAGGCACACGTATGCTCAACCAAATTGATCAAAATCTCAAAATTAAAAACAAGAATATACTAGTCCTCATACAACTTATGGTCATTAGACTATGCTTTATGATTACATTGGCACTGTATGGAACCTTCTTAAATGAACTGGCACTCATAACCTTAACAACTCCATGATACACCACGCGGCAACACTCACAAATCCTGGGTGCATAATGCACTAGAATATAGACGCATTCAGGCTTTGATTCAATGTTAAATTTCTAGCTCCTTTTTTTTGGTCAGGATGACTTCTCTGCCAAATAATGTTCCAGCATATCTTCTTCTTCATCATCTGCAATATCACTCGAAGAGAAAAATCCATATATGAGATATCCGAGTTAGTGAGATATATCAGAGGCTTAATCCTAACGCATTTACTCTGATTCATGATATATGATCACTCAATTATACATGATAAAATCAGTAAATCGAAGACACCACCTTCAAAGTCATCATCGAAATCAATATCCTCGTCGTCCTCTTCCTCAGACTCTTCATTGACAGCAGTAGCACCTTTCTGGAAAAAAATGAAAACTGTCACATAATTGAGAGATACTACAGTCTTTTTATCAATCAATTTCGGGGGAGAGAGGGAGGAAAAAAGAAAGAAAGATACCACTGAAGCTCTTCCACTCTCAAACCATTGCCTTCCTGTAAGCTTCTTCTCCTTTGGTGCACTAAGCGCCGATTCTGGCATTAGCCTGACAAATCAGCTGCTGTTAGTTCTCAGTTCTGCAAAGGATGCTAAGAATTTGTAGAGAAAGAAAAAAAACCCTGTAATATTTACTTGGCTCGCTCTAGTGCTAATTCTGCTTCAAATCGTTCTCTCCAAGAAAGAAAGCTTTCTACTGTAACTGCTTCTCCATGTGGAATAATTATCTGGAAAGTATGACCACAACACGTTAAGCATGAACGAAAATATGTGACACTAATCTTTCTCAGAACTCGACGTAAATAACTTCCAAGGGTATATGAATCAGAATATGTGACACAAAATAATGAAAGCATTCTCCCAAGGGAAACAGATTAGCCGTCACCTTACCGATCGATGTATGTAGCTTAAAGGAAAAAAATTACACAGCAAAGAATAATAACAATACCATCAAAGAGAGGAACTATATGTGTAAATCCCAGGGAACCCCCACCCCCCAAAAAAAACACCCCCCAAAAAAAGAAAAAAATGTCCTGCGAACCGATTCCCAGTATATTTGCGAACTGGTTACCTTCGGCACACGAATTAGTTC
>BQKN01000656.1:109855-131268 GCA_022839385.1 Asparagus kiusianus | reverse complement strand
AAACAAGGCAAGAGTTCGAGAGGGACCGGATCTGAGATCTACACGATTTTCCTCCGGATCTAAGCTTGGTTCTTAGATCCCGAGAAGAGTCTCGAATTCGCTTGGTCGATTTTGACACTTGGGCTACTATTTCCTTGGCGAATTAGTACCCCACACGGCTATTATTTCCTTCGCGGAATAATACCCGTCATATCGTGTAGATCCGACCGGATCGAGATCACGCGGTGGTCCACGGCAAATAACCCCGGCGCAGGCAAAGAACCCACACAAAGCGAGTGACCGCAAAACAGGAGCTCGCGATTCGTTCGACAAACAAGGATAAAAGTTGTAATCTTTTTCATTTCATTTTGATTTTTCATTGTAACCGGATCTTATAAAAAGACCGGATTTCTGTAATCGATAAACTATTACGAAAGTGTACAATGGAATCAATGAAGAAGAACACGATTTTTCCCGCGAACAATCTGGCGACCACAGTAGGAGCCACCGATCTCGCCGACGAGATCGTTGCGTCGCAGCCGCGGATCCCGATCCCGGTCTTGGAGGAGGTCGAATACGAGTTCGATCAACAGAAGTTCGAGGCGTACCTGTCGTCCTCGTCCGGATCTACTTCCTCCCGCAAGTCCAAGTCTCCAAAATTCTCCTCCAAAAGGAAGCTTCGTTGGTACGAAGAAGTTGAAGCTACCAACGAAGATCTCGCCCCGCTGAATGCCGAAGCTGCATTGGGTGAGATCTCCCCAATCTCCAACCAGGTCAGATCCGCTCTGGCCAAATCTTCCGTTGCCGAGGGCGTAGTGACTCTCTCAAAGAGAGCCCGTCAAAGGCAACGTCAGCGCCTTGCGAAACAAATCGCAAAGGCAATGGAATCTGTAGACGGGATCCGTTACAACATGGATCTGAAGAACAGAAGAGGCAAACAGCCTCAACAACAGACGAATGGCAACTCCTCTAAGCCGCCAACGAACGAATGGATCCGCGTCAAACGGAACCGTTCAACCCTGAAGGAACGCATTCGGAAGCGCCGCGTACTCTCAGCGCAAGCACGGGCTCGAGTCGAAGAAGCCCGTAGAAGGTTGCAGAAGGAGATGGCCAAGAAACCGCCACCAACCCACCAAATATGGAAGCCGAAGTCTGAAACAGCAACTCAGGCTAAGGAACAATCAATTCAACCTTCGAAGCAGGTTCAACCTCCGGCGAACCAAACGAAATTGCCGGGAAATCACACAGGACCATCCCGAAGAAGGAGGTCAGTTCTGGAACGCCTCGGCCCAATTCCCGATAAAAGAGGCAAGGCCCCAGTTCAAGAGCGTTTGGGCCCGATGAAGAAGCCCCGAATGAATCAACATGCTGGGGGTCGTTGTCACTTTCAGCATGACAAGGAGTTCACGGCGCCCGAGCGCACTAACTTGCGCATCGAAGTTCAAGAGCCCGTTGAGAATTCATGCCCACAAAGGCACGTTTCGAGGCGAGTGACTCTCGAAAGTTCAAAGAAGGCAATTCGCCCCCAGAAGGAAACGTTGTCGTCCAATGACGATAACGTTGTACCTGGGAAATCATGCCAACACACGATAGGTTACTCCGATCAAATTGACGAGTTGTACTATCGTGCTGGGGGTACGAGCAAGACAAGAAAGAGAAGCCCTCATAAGCTCAAAACGCAATGTCCGTGTTCAAAGCTCATTCGGGCGGTACTGTCTGAGTGCAACTGCATCAAGGCAGTCCCTGAAAGAGTCTCGGTGTTCGAGAGGCTCAGCATTGAAACGCCAAAGCCAAGGCCTAGGCGTTTCCGACGAAGGAGAGCGGTGGTTGAAGATGGAGAATTTCCAAGGGTCATCGCTAACGTGACCAGCAAAAAGACATCGACACGGGACGATTTCGAGTCGATTTTGAAAGCGTCGCGGCGTCTAACCCGTCTGCAGTCCGGAGCCATCGCACGAGGAACTTATGGTAGGGTTCGGATAAGCTCACCTTCAGAAGATGAGGAATCAGATGCATGCTCTGCGGTTGCGTCTGATAACACCGTATCCAGCGAAGGAGAACCCCGCGAGTCATTCATGATAAGCGCGGAACAAGTGGCTAAGATGCTCGAGGAAGCCATGGCTAAACAACAGGAGACCTTCAGGCTCGAGATGCAGATGGCCATGCAGACCATGAGGGAGATGCATGAGCAGCAAATCCAAGCACTGAGGAACCAGCAAGGCGAACCAAGCCACCGTAATCAGGTTGTTCAAGAAGTTGAGCATACGGATACGGATGAAACTCGCAATGCCGATGACCCTCCCGTCAATGCAGGGGGTGGTAATGAGGATGCCAACGAAGATACAGATGAAAACTTGAAGATCAAAAGCCTCGAGAGCAAAATCAATACCTTGATGTCAGCTCAAGAGGTGAAGAAAACGGGCATTCCTTGTCCATACCCAAGGGAGTGGGATTCAATCCCCTATCCGGCGAAGTTTAGTCTAATCAACTTCACGTCGTTCGATGGGAAAGGTTCCCCCACTCAGCATTTGATTTATTTCAAATCGCACCTGGGTATTATCTCCGGCAATGAGCCTCTGATGGTGCGGTCATTCGTTGGCACTCTTCGTGGAGCCGCCTTCGATTGGTATCGCCGCCTCAAGCCCGGTAGCGTGCATAGCTGGGACGACATGGAGACAAAATTCCTCGCCAACTTCTTCGACGACGACACCGAGATATCCATCGGAACGTTGCTCGACGAGAAACAAAAGGACGGGGAGTTAGTCGAAACCTTCGTCAAAAGGTTCCGGAACAAAGCGTTGAATTGCCGGGACCCGATCACCGAGGAGTTCATCCTCCAAACTTGCCACAACAATCTTTCCTTGGACGTGCTGGAAGCAATAGGAACAGCACCCTCCAACACTTGGAAAGACCTGGAGGTCAGAGGGGAACAAGCTGAACGCTTCCTCCGAAGGAAGAAGGCCGAGAGGAGTCAATCGACGACTAATCCTCCAAGCTCAAACTTCGCCTCCCGTGGTAAGGGCAAAACACCTGCAGCGGCTGTTGACGCTAATCAAACGTCGCAACAGCAGTCCCGGAGACAACAAAAGAACTCGGGTCCGAAACTCCAAAGAGAGTATTCTTTTAAGGATGAAGACGTTACAGCCATCTTTGAATCACTCCTTGCAAATAACAAGATCAAGCTGCCACCTACCGTCAATCAGGAGGAAGCTGATGATATTGCGGATCCGAAGTACTGCGCGTACCATAGGAGGATCCTTCATCCCACTAAGGATTGCTTTACACTCAAGAACAGCATCCAAACCTTGGTGGAAGCAGGCGTTATATCGCTCAATTAACTTGAAGGTAAAACTCCAGTGGGTGCACGAGTATAAACTGTATTCCCTAACTCCGAAGAGTATATGAGTATAAACTGCTTCTCAAAACTCCAACCGGTATAAGAGTATAAACTGCTCCCTGATACTCCAATAGGTATAAGAGTCTAAACTATTTCCTTTCTTCCACGGGAAGTTCCTGGAGAGTGCCATGCGTGGTATTCTTAAGGATAACCCGATCATGCGGTTAATGCAACAATAAACCCAGGAAGCTGGGGGTGGATAATTCATGTAACGGGAAGTTCCCGGAAGAATGATAAATGTAATATTCTTAGGGATAACCCGGTCATGATGAATAAAGTGATAAACACTAAACTCTTAATTTCTGAACACTCTTTTGCTGAGATGAAAGCCGATCACTTCGTTCGATCGCTTTTCCCTCACAAAACTTTCAGTGGTGTTTGATGACTCATAGCCTCCACCACACAATTCCCACTTGGTCAAACCTTCCTACAGTTAGGACCAAAACCAAATTCCCCTCTCGATTCCTCCAATGAGCGAGAGGTCCACTTTCAAATTGAGTGATCAAACCTTCCTACAGTTAGGATCGTCTCAAACCCCCCACTTGGTCAAACCTTCCTACAGTTAGGACCACAACCAAAATCCCCTCTCGATTCCTTCAATGAACGAGAGGTCCACTTTCAAATCGAGTGATCAAACCTTCCTACAGTTAGGGTCATCTCAAACTCACGCTTGGTCAAACCTTCCTACAGTTAGGACCAAAACCACAATTCATTCTCGATAAACGAGAAATTCATCTATACCTCGGTAATCAAACCTTCCGACAGTTAGGGTTATCCGAATCACTTCGATTCTCGGAGTGGAGATCCCACTCTTAGTTTCACCTTTCCGGATTCTGGGGGTGGAGATCCCACCTCAAGTCTCCTTTCCTTATTCGGGAGATAGAATATAAAATTCTTCCTCTCCCGCATCGGGTTCGTCTTTGCCCCAAGAAAAGACACCACCTTTTCAATCCTCAAAATCCGCGTATCACCGGTACGAGGTATTTTATCCCGAAACCTAAGCAGGGATAAGTCGACGCCTAACACGCGTCACCGGTTTAGTCTTTGTCCGATTGAAAAAGATACCAGAGTTGGATTCTGGGGAATTTCATCCCGAAGCCTAAGAAAGGATGAGTCAGCGCCTAACACGCGTTGCCGGTTAGTTCTTAACCGTTAAAAAGAACACAAGCCCACATATTCCACATTGTGGCAGGTTGTTATTAATAACGCCGAAATCCATGCCTCACACGCGTGGGGAATTTCATCCTGAATCCTAAGAAAGGATATGCCGACGCCTAACACGCGTCGCCGGTTTAGTCTTTTTCCGATTGAAAAAGACACCAGAGTTTGATTCTGGGGTACTTTTATCCCGAAGCCTAAGTAGGGATAAGTCGGCGCCTCACACGCGTCGCTGGGTAGCCTATTCCCACAACAATGGCGAAGTCTACGTATTCGAAGTCGTAGCACAAAGTCTAAGGGAGTTCATTTCTTTAGCGCAACGTTACATGCGAACGGATTTAAATAATCCGCATGCTAGCCCGACTCAAACGGTAGTCGGTAAAGGCTAATCAAATCCGTTTAAGGCTGGGGGTTAGCCAAAAACCCTAAAGTCAACGCCTCACACGCGTCGCCGGGTAGCCTATTCCCGTAACAAATGGTAAAGTCTATGTATTCAACATCATAGCACAAAGTCTAAAGGAGTTCATTCCTTTAGCACAACGTCACATGCGGAACGGACTAAAACAATCCGCATGTAAGCCCGATTCAAACGGTAATCGGTAAGAGCACGTCAAATCCGTTGAAGGCTGAGGATTTGCCAAAAATCCTAAAGTCGACGTCTAATACACGTTGCTGTTTAGTCTTTTCACAGGAGAAAGACGAAGTCTACGTATTCAATATCGTAGCACTAAAAGGGTTAACCCTTTTAGCTTAACGTCACATGCGGAACGGACTTAAACAATCCGCATGCTAGCCCGACTCAAACGGTAGTCGGTAAAGGCTCATCAAATCCGTTGATGGCTGGGAATTTGCCAAAAATTCTATAAGTTCGAGTCATTGACGCATCAATTCTATGGGTTGGTCTCGTGACTCGAGTATCCGCCACGCTCCAATACCTTAAGAGTTTAAACTGTGTATACTCCAGCAGACGTACGAGTATAAACTGTGTCAAACGTCGAACAGCGCATCACAATGAAGCCTGGACGCCGGACAACGCGTCACGATGAAGTTTAAACGCCGGACAACGCGTTGTAAACAAAGATTCAACGCAGTCAATCGATGATCAGTTCTGTGTTGAAGCAACCAACTCGAGCTAAAAAAGTCAAGAAATCAAGAATCGGTTTCAAGTTCAAAATTCCAACAACGGTCAGACAATAAATGCAGCACCGAAATCCTCACAGGCGTTCTACAAAGCACTGAATGACCTGAAGGAATTGAAGGAATCCAGAATAGAAGCCATTCCAAAGTCCCGCTACACCGACTGAAGGTTGGGACAATCACATCCAAAGTATTCCAGACTCTTCTATAAAAGAATGAGGCTGGAACACTTTGGAGGGGGTATCTGTAGGCGTATAAAATTGCCTATAGGTCCCTTAGCACAGCTCGACGACGCCAATTCAACAAGCGGACCATCGAGCGACGTATCCAAGCACGACCGTTATCCAGCCAACGCCGAAGCCAAGCCATACGCAACGGAGCAGGTTAACGAGGCGACGAAGCCAACAAATCGCACCCAAGCAGTGGAATGTATCCACTCGCACGCGGAATCGAACCAACGTTTCGGGGAATCACCGAGTCATCTAAACAAGAGCGAACTTGGTGATATAACGATCGAATCAAGATCGGTTTCGGACTCGAACTCAGAAGTGGGTTTACTGCCAAATCAGGAATCGGATCAAAATGAATCGAATCCGAACAAGTCAACCACACAACCGAATCGAAGTCCAAATCAACAACGAATCGGAACCGGAAACACCGGAAAACCCAAAACGACGAAACGAACCAACACCCGGGGACTCGGCCGAAACCGAGCCAACCCGGGGTGGCTCGGCCCAAGCCGAGCCACCCCAGGGTGGCTCGGTGGCCGAGCCACCCCTGGGTGGCTCGGCCATGGCCGAGCCACCTAGGGGTGGCTAGGCTCAGAACTGTGCAAATGCACAGTTCTGAGTGCCTATAAATAGGCCTTGTGTTGGTTCATTTCGGAGGTGGGAAATTTTGGAGAGGGTCGAAGCTCTGCCGGATTGGAATCTGAGATCTAAAAAAGATTGGAGCTTTGGAAGATTGAAGACTTGGACTTTGAGATCCGGTGCTCGGCGATCATCCACGCCAAACAAGGCAAGAGTTCGAGAGGGACCGGATCTGAGATCTACACGATTTTCCTCCGGATCTAAGCTTGGTTCTTAGATCCCGAGAAGAGTCTCGAATTCTCTTGGTCGATTTCGACACTTGGGCTACTATTTCCTTGGCGAATTAGTACCCCACACGGCTATTATTTCCTTCGCGGAATAATACCCGTCATATCGTGTAGATCCGACCGGATCGAGATCACGTGGTGGTCCACGGTAAATAACCCCGGCGCAGGCAAAGAACCCACACAAAGCGAGTGACCGCAAAACAGGAGCTCGCGATTCGTTCGACAAACAAGGATAAAAGTTGTAATCTTTTTCATTTCATTTTGATTTTTCATTGTAACCGGATCTTATAAAAAGACCGGATTTCTGTAATCGATAAACTATTACGAAAGTGTACAATGGAATCAATGAAGAAGAACACGATTTTTCCCGCGAACAATTTCAGACGTATATCCTACTGCAACTGCCTGTATAAATTCATCTCCAAGATTTTAGCAGACAAAATTAAGCAAATTATGGGGGACATTGTGAAAGAGGCTCAAAGTGCTTTTATCAAAGGAAGACAAATTACTAGCAACATTTCTTTGGCTCATGAACTTGCTAAGAATTATTTCAAGAAAAACATCTCATCAAGAATCATGTTGAATATTGATATTAGGAAAGCTTTTGACACAATAAATTGGGACTTTTTGAAAGGAATGCTTCAAGGACTGAGGTTCCCGAAAGTAGTGGTTAATTTGATCATGGCTTGCATATCTTTTCCAAAATTCTCAATTTCTCTTAATAGTTCTCTTCATGGATATTTTGAAGGAAGAAGAGGGTTAAGACAGGGTGATCCCCTATCCCCATACCTATTCATTTTGGGCATGGAGTACTTGTCGAGAAAATTGGATCTTTTGAAAAGTGACAGGGTATTCAAAAAGTGTAACAAGCTCAAAATCTCTCATCTTATTTTTGCGGATGATCTGCTTCTATTTGCCAAAGGGGACTTGTACTCAGTTCAAAAATTATATCAATGCATCAGAGATTTCAGTGAGATCACTAGTTTGGAAGCTAATTTGGATAAATGTGTTGTATACTATGGTGGAGTGAATGCTTCTGTCAAAGAGGCTATACACAGTTTCTTGGGCTTCAATGATGGCACACTTCCTTTTAGATATCTGGGGGTTCCTCTGATCTGTAAAAGGCTTACAATTGAGGATTGTAATCCTCTTATTAAAAAAATAACAAGTCAGTTTAAAAAATGGTTAAAGTATGGTAACCTATCCTATGCGAAGAGAATTCAGGTGATTAAAAAGTGTTATTCTGGGGGTCCAAAACTTTTGGACATCAAATTTCATTCTACCTGTTAAAATTACCCAAAGGATCGATGAGTTATGTAGGAAGTTCTTATAGGGAAAATCTAAAAATTCTTTTAGAACTCCGCTGGTATCATGGGATAAAATTTGCAGTGGCAAAAGACAAGGAGGCTTAGGTGTTTTCTCAGCTTCTATTTGGAACTTGGCATCAGCTTTGAGAAGCTTGTGGTATATTCATGTCAATAACGAAGTGTTGTGGGTAAAATGGATTCATGGAAATTACTTAAAGCATTCAGATGTTTGGCATGTTATCACAAAAACTAGGGACTCGTGGTGTTGGAAACAACTTATCAAAATCAGAAATAAAGCTTTGGTTGTTATGGGAGGAGTAGACAATTTGAAGCAAATGCTGAGTTCTTGCTATAAGAATTCAAAAATTCAACTGTCTGCAGTTTATGAAAAATTCTCCCAAATGAATCAAAGAGTGCCCTAGTTTGGTACAGTATGGGGAAAGATGAATTACCCAAAACATGCATTTGTATTTTGGCTTGCGGCCTCAGAACAGACTTCTTACTCAAGACAGATTGATGAAGAGAGGAACTATTAACACAAATACATGTTACATGTGTTCGACTGCAGCAGAATGCAGAAATCACCTATTTTTTACCTGTCCTTTTTCAAGAGAAGTGTGGCTATCTATTATGGACTAGCTTAAATTTGATTGGCAAGCCTATGAGTGGAACACACTGATGGATTGGTTTATCACCAAGTTGAGAGGAAATGGGTTCAAGCAGAACTTGAAGAGGATGGCAATATCGGCGGCTATTTACAGTATCTGGAGAGAAAGGAATCTCAGGTTCTTTCAGTAGAAGATTAGAAGCACAATTCAAGTGGTTAGGAATATCAAAATTGATATCATAACCATCTACATGAATAATCCTATTTCAGCAGAAAATAGAAATTGGATTACATCTTTGTAGAAGTTAGTTAGTTTGATAGAAGTTAGTTAGTGTTGTAAGAAGATTTTTGGTTAGCTTTCTCTCTGTAGAGATCTTGATGTTCATAACTGTTTCACTTTGGTAAATGAAATAAAATTACTTCATTGACCAAAAAAAAAACAGATAGGCTAGGAGCATTAGAAAAATGAGAATGCTAGGAACATTAACTGAGTTGACATCTCCTCTAAAAAACAACATAAGATCATCAGCACAGCACATATGGTTGAGCTTCAACTCCCTACACTTAGGATGAAATTTAAAAATTTTTTGTGGTAGCAAGATTAGATAGTCCTCTATTCAAATACTCTATAGAAATTACGAAAACCATAGGTAGATATCAGATTACCTTGTCTTAAGACGCTATTTACATGAAAGATAAGAGTCATTTCTCCATTAATTTTGATAGGGAAAGAAATAGGTTAGATGCATTCCATGACCCATTTCCTACACTTGTGTGGAAATCTAAGCTAGTGAGAATATTATTAAGGAATTCATAGTTTAAAAAATCATAATCCTTTTTCATATATAGTTTGAGCACACATCGAGGGCTAACGTATTTCCTACCATACATATGCATGAGTTCTTGTGCCATAAAAAATTGTGTGGGATATGCTTCTACCTTGAGTAAAAGCACCCTGAGCATCATTAAGATATGCTTAAGCCTATTAGTAAGGATTTTATTTATGCACTTGCATAGAACATTGCAACATGCAATTGGCTTGTATTCTGAAGCATGATTAGGGCAAGCTTGGTTCTCGTAATTGTTACCTAAGTATGTCGTGACTAATGTTCTTTGAATGACATGGAGTGACACTTGTTCTTCTCTAAAGGGCTACTGTTGGCAATGGTCAATTGTGACAGTGGCTGAGAAGTCATTTAAGAAATCGTGGCATTAATATGGGTGTAACGACCACCGATCGTGTATCCCATATTTTATACAGATTCTGATACCATTATCCATTTTGATCACAGATCCGAAAACCAACTACCCTCATCTAAGCTAAATAAATTTATTTTTGAGGTGTTAGACTTGAGTTAGGATGACAAGAGGGTCAACCAAAGGTTTAGAGAAGCTAAATTAGAGGATTACTACAAGTTTAGCCATGAGTGGCATTATTATCAATATTAGGAAATTTAAGATAAAGTGTTTTAGACTATAAATAGAAAAAATCACTCTCTTCTAAAATCCTAGTTATATTAGTATAAAAAGTGAGAGTGAGGGAGAAATGAGTGAGATGAGAAGAGAATGTAGACTATTATGGAGAAGGAGATCAAGAAAAGGAGAAGAGAGCATACCACCCATGTAAGTGTAAAACCACAAAATTTTGAATATTTTGTAATAAATAATAATAAACGTGTTACATTATGATAAATGATATTTATTAATGTTTGAGTATGCTAGAAATTGATTTGAGATCTATTCAATGCATATATATGAATATAGAAGTGATATCATGCACACGTGGACGGGCCTGAATCTGAAAAAAACGACCAGTTAAAAGTATATGTATTTCATACAAAGAAGTAGTTGGAATTTAGAAAAATGTAAAAGACCAAAGTCTCTTCAAGAGCTTTCCAAAAAATTATATATCACCTCATTCTAAGGTTGGACGTGAAAGTTTTGGTCAAAATACCGAAGATTGTTTTCCTAGTCAGACTAAGTTTCCTGGTTCGGGTCAAACAGGTTTGTTTTGGGTTTGCCTCTATATATACCTGTATTTTTCAAGAAAATTCCTCTCTTTTATCATATCTATGAAACCCTAGTAGCCATCCTCTCTCCTCAAAAACCATAGTTCTTTTTCTTATGAATTTTGAGAGCTTTGTGAAGCACAACACCGATACGAGGGCGAGATCATCGACGTGTGGCAAGGGAGAACGGGTTATTTATACTTATAAATTGCTTGTTTTTTTTTCAAAGGCTTACACATGAGATTAAGGCAAGATTATCTTCATCGAAACCCATCTCCATAGTTAAATAACTAGTGTAGATGATTAATATGATGTTAAATATGTATCTTCATGCTTTAATCTTAACCTGAGGTGTTAAAAGTCAGATTTTTTATATTAAATCTTAAAACAATACTAGATTAGTAATTTTTTCTTTCTATTTATAATAGTATCATGATCATGATCATTTGAGTTATTCATAATTTTGTTTATATATTAGAAATTTAAGAGATGTACTAAATATATATTTTCTGCAGAAAACTACAATACTTATATAATATCTAACTGAGATTTTAAGATAGTAAATAAACTCCAAATTTAATCAAAACTAGTTCTAAATAAAAGATATATGTATCTCGTTTCTAAAACAGAAAATCATTTTTAAAAAGAGTTTGTATAAGGAAAGATATGTTCTTTTTACTAACAACATATCGTGTAGAAAAACTGCTGTACATGTATAATGTTTAACTAAAGATTTGGGATAATAAATGAACTCTAAACTGAACCAAACTTATGCCATTTGAAATATATGTGTGAATGTAGTTTTCAAAATAAAAAACCATTTGTAAAAATAGTTTTTCTAGAGAAAGATATGCTCGTTTTACTAACAGAAGTCCCGTCTGTTTTCCTGCTCATTTTGTGAAGCTGTGTAGCGCCATTTTAAGATGTGTTTGCAGAGTTTTGAGCTGCTTGATGTTACACGTATAGTCATAAATATGTTATGTTATGTATTTGAGAATCCCAAAGGGATTATGATGAGTTTTGATTTTATCATATTCAAATTAGATATCGTTCATACACATGTTGGATGTCGTTAATGGGCACAGCTCACTACTATATGGGATAGTGCGTCGACATACCAGATATACACAGTTTATATATAAGGTGAATATCATTGATAAGCTCAGTTCAGTACTACATGAGGTAGTGCATCGATATTCCACTTGTACAGGCCATTGAGTCAGATTTTAGGAGGCTTGATTTAGCCGTCCATCCTACACTAGGGTGCGATGAGGCTCGTGAGCCGTAATCCTAGGATGCCTATTTGGTAGTCCGTCACACACTCATGTTACACACTGAGATCACGATGAGACTAATGAGCCGTGTACACAGTTCAGGATACCTACATGGTAGTCCGTTGCACTGAGATAATTAATTGATAGCCTAAGTGTGATAGATGTCGGTTATGAATACAACCTATCACAGAACTATATGACCGAGATACGTTGCTTTTGAAAGTATACAAAATTATATGTTGATATTTTATTCTATCTCCCCAGTGATAGTGAAAGATATTATAAATACGATGTATTGATATCTTAATACTTTTACTGCTTTCTTTACTTCTTAGTTGGGATCAATGATTAGAGATTCACAACTTGAGACATATGGTATATATATGAGGGTTTCCTTGTTTGGATTATTTTGCTCGATATATCAGTCTTGTGTTGTGGATTTTCAATTGTTGGTTCCATTAGATTGTCTTTTCTTAGTTCGGTATTAATGTTTAGATATCTACAATTTAAGACTTATGGTATATACATGAGGGTTTTATTGTTTGCATTATTTCGCTCGACGTACTACGTCTCATGTTATTGGTTTCTAAATGTTAATCCCATTTAGATACGGGGAAAATGAATCTAGGTAGACTATGCTTAAAAGATAGAGCTTTCACTCCATCTAGCAGCCTTTCCCCTAGGGGGAATGGAGGTAATCTTGCTGTAGCGCTCTGACGCTCATGTTGTTGTTTTTTTTAAATTACTTTTTAGGTAGTTTGGAGTTTCAGTAAGCCGTAAGGTAATAGAGTTCTGGCATAGTCATCATCACATATTTTTACTTGTAGAGAGTCCACTGTAGTTTTAAGTTTTATCCAGACATTAGAGTTTTATTTTCATATTATAAAGACAATGTGTCTTAGTACGATTTTTAGTTGATTCATATTGAGATATTTTCATTATTCAGATATCATATATATTATAGTTGAGACATGATTCTTTTTATTTATTTATGAGATATCTCTTCTATATCATGTTTATTACATTTATTCTTATTATTTTGCCTGTTTTGTACCTGCACTTCAATTTGGTTCCACTAGAGGATATTACTGTGATTGGTGAAATATGTTTATGTATAGTGTGGGTGTATGACAGGTTTGACATCTCAGGTTGCATCTTGGACTGCATCCTTGTGTGAACCTAGGGGCGTCACAGTTGGTATCAGAGCTCTAGTTCCAGCATCCTAGGATCATTCTTGTGTCGAGTCGTGGATCTAGGATAGAGTTTCCTAGGAATTAGAGTCCGCTAGGAATTCATAGAATGTGTGCTGACGTTATATACGTATATTCAAAAATTTATAATTTTTTTTTGTTTGTGATAACTACCTTACTTTGATTAAAAAGTAATTGCATGAGTGATAAGTGATACGATTTTTTCCTATTAGTATTTGTTATATTATATATGATTGGGATCTCACTTATTGTATCAAATAATCTCTCATATTGGTATTATAAACATTGGAATGAGGACGTGGTAGAGGTAAAGCTTATATCCGGAGAGCTGGGCAAGTAGAGACCAAGCCGCAACAGGCTCTATAGTATCTGATCAACTTAGTAACACTGATTACAGAAGCAGATACTAGCAACACTCGATGAGTGAGTAGTAAGCCAGGTTTTACTTTTTGAAGTCCCACCACCAGTTGTACCAGCCTACCTATTTAAGAGGTAATACTGAAGATTTCACCATCGTCACATCCATCTATTAATAGAGTCACAGAGCAGGAAGCTTGGCTCGGTAAGATTAAGGAAGATATTAGAAGTTAGGAGCACACAAATTTTAGGACACATCGGATTCAGTTACAACCTATAAAAGGAGGAAATATGTGGGAAGTACTTTTAGATTTACTTAACGTCGACTCAGTACATAGGCGGAGATTAGTTATATTCAACTTATAAGACGACGTCAGAGGATAGCATCGATTTCAGTTATGCTGGAGCAGCGAATGTTAATTTCATAGAAGGATTTCATCTACTATTTTGAAAAGCAGCTAGACCTAACCCGATTAGAGTAGGGAGACGTACTAAGAGTTAATTTTGGAAGCAGGATTATCCGGAGACCAGGGCAAGGACAATTAACCATTTGTAAGACTGGGAGGAACCAACAATAGGGTAAGAATTTTCATCACCACTAGCGGATTAGTGGTCAGGGTCAGCAGTCTAGGGCTACAGTTACGACCAGTAGCAGAGGATCGAGGAACTACCTGTCATTCCGAGGATAGAGGGACCAGCATGCTAGGTTCACGCTATCCAAGAAATTCTTAAGGGATAGATAGTCCCATAAATTCTACCGCCAGTAGCACAGTAGTCACCAGCAACCGACTGAGTTTATGCAATTGTACCGCGTGATCATGGTGCGAGCGGAGCTTTCTTAGTGATTATTTCTTTCCATATAGATCTTGTTCGATTCATGAACTTCTCATTCTTTATCTCTCATACATTCATGGATAGGTATTAGCTAGTTGCACATTCTTTAGATGTACCGTTATATGTTTCTACTCCTTTACGGTAGGTGTTCCTATTAGGGAGTGTCCATAGGATATGTATCATCAGTCTAGATGAGTCCGTGTTTATCATAGATCTAATCGTTTTGTGGATGTTGGTGTTCGACGTCATTCTCGGTATGGATTGGCTATCATACTACCATGTTTTATGTTAGTATGGACAGTTTTGTTAAAACAGTCAGCTTGCGAGCATCCAATGGGTCTGAGTTGATAGTAGTGACCTCATAGGGCAACCAGTTTGTGGAGTCATTTCTGGAGTACATCGATGAGGTGATGCTGCAGGATTGTGGTGTTGATTTGAGCGAGACGTGAGTGGTCTCAGAGTACCAGGATGTCTTTCAGGATATACCGGGTTTACCTCCAGTAAGAGAGGTTGAGTTTTTGCATCGAGTTACAGCCAGGTACGACATTAATATCCTAAGTATCCTATCGTATGACACCTGCTGAGATAAGAGAGCTACAGACCTAGTTACATGAGTTATTATCTCAAGGTTTTATTCGCCAGGGTTATTCTCCATGGGGAGCGTCGTTCCTTTTCGTGAAGAAGAATGACGATAGTATGCACCTATGTATAAATTTTCGTGAGTTTGAACAAGGTCACTATCCGGAATAGGTACCCATTACCAAGAATTGATGACTTGTTCGACCAGTTGTAGGGAGCGTAGTATTTCTCTAAGATTGATCTTCGTTCTGGCTATCACCAGTTGCGGGTTCGGGAGATGGATATTTCCAAGACTACCTTTCAACGAAGGCGGATCGTTCTCACTCGTCTTTGGGAGTTCATCAACACCCCTTGGGTGAGTTTCATCTCGCTCAATCCTATAGTTATGTTTTAAACATTTTTAATAAAGTTTTCATATGTTTTTTGAGCCTAAAATGCTATTTTATGTATAAAGATAGATCTTTCTATTGTATGTTACAAAAAGAACAAATTTTCATTTAATAAAGATCACCCATGAATTTCTTAATGTAGATCTAGATCTGAAAAATTTTCTAACAAGAGTTTTGATAGAAAGATAATTGTTTTCAAACGTGTCGGCATGCATACATATGTTTAAAAAGGTTTTTTTTGTCTATAGTGACTAGATTGTTTTTTTACATATTCTAGAAATGCTAAATTACGTATATAGGATTTGTAGTATATAGAATCATTGTATAATAGCTTTTGAATCAAAATCGAGGAGCAGAAACCTATAGAAAAGGTTTCTGTCTATTTGCGGTCGACAGCTGGGGAATTTTCTGCATGTTCACGCTGTTGCATAAGTTTGTGTGGCCGGCAGGACACCTAGGTTATATGGGATTATAACACACTGGGATTTGTGTATATGAGTTGACTACGGATACGAGTTTTAGATTCACTCACCGAGGCACGAGATTACGTAGTAAATATGCTAATTTTTTAATATTACTTTTATGTTGAAGTCCTCGTGTTGGACTATAATCCATTGAAGTTCTTGTGTTGGACTATAATCCATTGAAGTCCTCATATAGGACTATAATCCATTGAAGTCCTCGTGTTGGACTATAATCTATTACAGTCCTCATATTGGACTTTAAGCTTTTACAGTTCATGAATTGGACATTTACCTATCTCAGTCCACGAGTTGGGCATGTATTTAACATCTGACAGGTCATTGATATTATGGTTGGAGAAGGAGCTATATTTCTTTATTGCTTCACGTTGTAGCTTTTTTTTAGGATTTGGTATTTAGCTATTTACAATTTCAGCTATTTATAATTTGGTATCTTTCACCCGAAGTACTTGTTCTACTTAGTTAGGGGTTAAGTGGAAGTATTTGCATTCTAGATATTTAAGTATAGATATCAAGGAAGATTCTTAGGAACGTAAAGATGTTATGCATCACGACTACTTGATTGATTTTTATTGGTATTCATGGTTACCCATATGGTTAAATTTATATTAACGCTAGAATTAGGGTGTTAACACTTAACTTCTAATCATTCAGAACACATGGTATATATATGAGGGGTTCCTTATTTGGATTTTTCGCCTGACGTACTAGTTCTGTTTAATTAGGGGGTTAAGTGGGAATATTCACATTCTAGATTGTTAAGTATAGATATTACAATGTTTTATATCTAAAGATTTATGGTAATGTATTATTAATCTCTAAGATACGTTTGCTGAATTTTGGAGACGAAATTCTTTTAAAGGGGGAAGAATGTAAAACCCTAAAAATTTAAATATTTTGTAATAAATAATAATAAATATGTTATATTACGATAAATAATATTTAATAATGTTTGAGTATATTAGGAATTGAATTAAGATCAATTTAATGTATATATGTGAATATAGAAGCGATATCATGCATATGTGCACGGGCCCGAATCTGGGAATAACGACCAGTTAAAAGTATATGCATTTTACATACCGAAGAAGTTAGAATCTAGGAAAACTTAAAAGACCAAAGTTGTAGGTATCTTCAATAGCTTTCCAAAAAATCTTATATCACCTCATTTTGAGGTCAGACGTAAACTTTATGTTCAAAATACCGAATGTTGTTTTCCTAGTATGACTAGGTTTCCTGGTTCAGTTCAAACAGGTTTGTTTTGGGTTTGCCTCTATATATACCTATATTTTTCATGAAAATTCCTCTTTTTATCATATCTATGAATCCTAGCATCCATTCTCTCCTCTCAAAAATCCTAGATCTTTTTCTTATGAATTAGGAACTTTGTGAAGCACTACACTGACACGAGGGCGAGATCATCGATGTGTGGCAATGGAGAACGGGTTGTTTACACTTGTGGATTTCTTGTTGTTTGTTTCAGAGGCTTGCACATGAGATTAAGGCAAAATTATCTTCATACAAACCCATCCCCATAGTTAAATAACTAGTGTAGATGATTAATATGATGTTCAATATGTGTTTTCATGCTTTAATCTTAACCTGAGGTGTTAAAAGTCAAAATTTTGATATTAAATCTTAAACCAATACTAGATTAGTAATCTTTTCTTTCTATTTATAATAGTATCATGATCATGATCTTTAGGGTTATTCATAATTTCGTTTATAAAAATAGTTTTTCTAGAGAAAGATATGCTCGTTTTACTAACAGAAGTCCCGTCTGTTTTCCTGCTCATTTTGTGGAGCTGTGTTGCTCCGTTTTAAGATACGTTCGCGGAGTTTTAAGCCGCTTGATGTTACACGTATAGTCATGAATATGTTATGTTACGTATTTGAGAATCTCAAGATGAGTTTTGATATGATCATATTCGAATTAGATATCGTTCATACATATGTTGGATATCGTTGATGAGCACAGCTCACTACTATATGGGATAAGGCATCGACATACCAGATATACACAGTTTATATATAAGATAGATATCATTGATGAGCTCAGTTCAGTACTACATGAGGTAGTGCTTCGATATTCCATATGTGCAGGCCATTGAGTTGGATTTTAGGTGGCTTGATCTAGCCGTCCATCCCGCACTAGGGTGCGATGAGACTCATGAGCTGTATTTCTAGGATGCCTATTTGGTAGTCTGTCCCGCACTCATATTACATACTGAGATCGCGATGACACTAATGAGTCATGTACACAGTTCATGATACCTACAGGATTGTCTATTGCACTGAGACAATTACTTGATAGCCTAAGTGTGACAGATGTCGATTATGAATACAACCTATCACCAAACTATATGACCGAGATACGTTGCTTTTAAAAGTATACAAAATTATGTGTTGGTATTTTATTCTATCTCCCCAGTGGTAGTGGAAGATATTATAAATATGATGTGTTGATGTCTTAATTCTTTTACTGCTTTCTTTACTTCTTAGTTGGGACCAATGATTAGAGATTCGCAACTTGAGACATATGGTATATATATGAGGGTTTCCTTGTTTGGATTATTTTGCTCTACGTACCAGTCTCGTGTTGTGGATTTTTATTTATTGGTTCCATTAGATTGTCTTTTCTTAGATCGGTACTAATGTTTAGATATCTACAATTTGAGACTTATGGTATATACATGAGGGTTTCCATGTTTGGATTATTTTGCTCGACGTAGTACGTCTCGTGTTATATAGGTTTCTAAATCTTAATCCTACTTAGATACGGGAAAAATAAATCTTGGTAGACTATGTTTAATAGATAGAGCCTTCACTCCATCTAGCAGCCCTTTCCCTAGGGGCGGATGGAGGTAATCTTGTTGTAGCGCTTTGACGCTCTTGTTGTTATTCTTTTTCTTTTAAATTACTTTTTTTGTAGTTCGGAGTTTTGGAGAGTCGCAGGGTGATGGAGTTCTGTCATAGTCGTCATCGCGTATTTTTACTTGTAGAGACTCCACTGTAGTTTTGAGTTTTATCCAGATATTAAGGTTTCATTTTTATATTATAATGGCAATGTACCTTAGTACGATTTTTAGGTGATTCATGTTGAGACATTTTTATTATTTAGATATCAGATGTATTATAGCTGAGACATGATTCTTTTTTTTATTTATGAGATATCTCTTCTATATCATGTCTATTACATTTATTCCCTTTATTTTGTATGTTTTGTACCTGCACTTCTATTTGGTTCCACTAGAGTATATTGCTGTGATTGATGAAACGTGTTTATGCATAGTGTGGGTGCATGACATGTTTAATGTCTTTGGTTTCACCTTAGACTGCAGCCTTGTGTGAGCCCAGGGACGTCACAGTAAACTAGAGACCCAAGCTAACATAAGTTCCTCTTTCGTACCCAAGCTCTTTCCCTTTTATCTCTAGTCAAAATCCGAGTCTAGATCTATTCATGATAGATCCAAAATGTGAGTTTTGCTCGATCGATGGAGAAAATTTAGATTTTACAACCAATATCTCCTCTTCTTGATAGATCAATATCATAGGACATTGGTTTTCATCATGTTTTATTATCAATTGCATGTTTTTATTAGTGGGTTTGTTCAGATATTGCTAGTTTTTACATAAAATATATTTTTTGTATAATACCGAGATTCTCTTAGAATTCTTGATGGGATAAGCTCAAACTAATAGTAACTATTTCCTGCTGTTAATCTAATAAATTTATAATCCATGAAATGTGGATTAATTGAAGTATATGATAGTAGAATTTGATAAAGTATGGAAAAATTGTAATCCTTTAGTTCCAAAGCATGTGCTCACTCTGGCAAGCACACGAACACACTTAGGTAGCACCTCAGTTCAAGAAGATTGACATGCTACTAACCTAACCTGGCATTTCATCAAGCATATGCGCCCAAATTTTGAGTGCATTTGCTCAACCTACAATTTAGTAAACTCTAATTATAAACATATATTTAGATTCTGATTTTGTTATTTCACTTCTATTTTCTTTGTTAACTTCCTTAAAGTGGAAGACTACCCATGACAAGGGGTATTTGCATGTAGTTTGATGTTTTGTGAAGTTTTGACATTTTCTAAAGCCCTCTAATGGCTAGATCTCTGGAAAAATTCATAATTGCTTTTTGTATTTATGAACCATGTTTTGTGAGCTTTGGTAGGTAGTTATGATGGTCGGAATATATTGATATAGCTTTCATCAAAACTTAGATAATTTTCTGTGGTTGTGTTGTACGTGAAGGATAAAACCCATTTTTGTTATTACGTCACCCAAATGGATACTACCAATTTGTATTCTTGTTCCGAAAATTTTACATGAATACTTTTTTGAATATCTTTTTCGTTTGGGTTTGTGATATATTCGTGATATCTCCTAGAGAATATCAGATTTTGTTTAGAATTCCTTGTTTATGTGGGTTATGAGAAGAGATAATGTGCTTGGATTCATACTTCTGGATTCGTCTTCTTTGAACTTCCAGATATAGATAGCGCTTTGATTGTACACATGGTTGGTAGCATCTAGATAGATATCACATGTCATGATTGTATGTTTTGTATCAGCTAAGATTCTCGAGATTAGTGCACAATATTACATGTACAACAAACTAAGAAAAAGTAATATGATGAGTTTAATTTCATAGGACTGAATCTTTAGAGATATGTGGGGTTGTGGTAATGCTTGTGAGACTTGTTGTTCTGTATAGGAGGGTTTAGTTGGTACCATCCCATGTGACTTGCAAATATACTAAGCAAAGGTCTTTCCGAATAAATGCTAATTATAGAAATCTTGGCTGGATCGAGGAAGTGGTATGTGGCATAGAATTTATTTAGTTGAGTTCTGATGAGCTGTTTTGCATGAGTAGTTTTAGATAATAATGGCTAGTATGTGTGCATATTTGGATGTTTGGTTTATGTTTGTTCTGGTTTGATCTGCACTACTTTTATAGCTATTTTTAGATATTTTCAACACCTTGGACGCATGCTTATATTCTTGTTGTTTGGTTTATCTTCCCTTACCTATTCTTATTGTTGGATCTAAGTGAGTATATCCTATGGGATATCCTCCACTTATATTAGTTTTCATACTTTTATTGTTTGATAGTTAATGTGGGTCTGATTAGCAATTTTATTAAATTTTATATCCTCATATTCTAAAATTTTTGAGTAACCTTATTTGCTACTAAGTTTCTTTAATGCATTTTTTGGAAATAAAAAATTTAAATAAATAAGTGCTCAAATAAAGATTATCTCAAACCAGAAAACACCTCACTTAAAGCTTAATTAAAACCCAAAGAAGCACAATAACCAATGATCAACTAGGAAAAGAAATCAAGTCAAATTCGTATTCGAGATGGTCAACCATTAAAAAATGCATTATCTCCTAATCTAAAATGTAGAATCAAACATATTATATATAAAAAATTACCTATCTTAATAAGATGAAGCCAACCAAATTGATAGATTTTAGAAATTCTATGTGCAATTTTAGATGTTGGCAGAAATCTAAATTTAATCATTATATGTTTTCGGGAAAAGTTGCTGTTTTCATTGCTTTTGAGATCTGTTAC
>BQKN01000656.1:86071-98962 GCA_022839385.1 Asparagus kiusianus | reverse complement strand
TCTCGGCCAAGCCGAGACACCCTAGGGTGTCTCGGCTTGGCCAAGACACCCCTGGGGTGTCTTGGTTTTGTCAAGACACCCCTCGGGTGTTTCGACCTCACCGGGATACCCCTGGGTGCCTTAGTCTGGTCCGAGGTGCTACCGGGTGTTCCGCCGTTGATCCGCCGTTGACTTGTCGTTGACTTTTCGTCCGAACTCAGATTTGAGTGATTTCGGATGCGTTAGAATTCTGATGAAGAGTTCTGTAGGCCCT
The DNA here is from genome assembly GCA_022839385.1 of Asparagus kiusianus. NCBI lineage: Eukaryota > Viridiplantae > Streptophyta > Magnoliopsida > Asparagales > Asparagaceae > Asparagus > Asparagus kiusianus. The sequence continues at coordinate 98,709 of BQKN01000656.1, read as the reverse complement.
AATGGTCGGATAATCAGTGAGGCGAACGGGATACGACGGGTGTTGGTCCGTTTGCAGTGATCACGGGGTTTCCGGTCAGTCCGTATCCCCATTATTCCGAAACTCTGTCGGCTCACGTAGCTCGTCGATTTACTTCAGGCGTTCATCGACGTCAATTGAACTCTTGTGAACCGGGTAGTGATGCTCATCGTCATTTGTTTAACACTGAGCTGTTGGTGGGGACCTATCGGCAATTTTTGATGCCTACATTATATATTCAATTACTTGAAGGTCGAGTCGAATCCTATGAAGCCCAAGTGTATTCAAGAAAAGCTCAAGAGCATTCAAGAGAAGCACAAGAGCTTAAAAGAAATTATACAAGAAAAATGAAGGCTACAAATCTCATCTCTCAAGTATTGGAGGGCAAGAAAAGAATTAAGGGTGTTGATCGTTTTCAGAGATCCTATAGTTATGAAGGTTACTTGGAGGCCAAGACAATCTAAGGGTTGTAAGATATTCCTGTACTCTATGATTAAGAGGGTAGTGTGAGGGTGGGAGATATGAAAATATTTGAAAATCTTCTGTTAGGAATAGAGGAGGCTTCTTTTAGTTTCCCTCGAAATATTGTAAAACTTTAGTATTGCAATAAAAATAAAAGTATTTTGTGTTTTAATTTTTTTCTCAGGAAGGCTTGAAGAAATTTAGGTCTACAAAATAGGCCAACCCCTTGTAATGTGAATTTTAATAATTAAAATTTTTATTAATTATAATTTTATGTTTAGAAAATAGTTTAAGTTCATGCTTTGCTTTGCTTGTTCAATTTTCATGCTTAGTTAGTTTTTCTATCTTAATTTAGGATAAAATTTATTTTTTTGCTTGGATAGTTTAGTTTATTTTCTTACTAATATTTATGTTTTACAATTAGTTTCTTTTTTTACTTTGCATTCATGCTTTCTTTATTTGCTCATAATTTAGGATGTAATAACATGTTTGGCTAAATTTCTTAGGATAATTAGAATAAGAGGAAACTAGTATACCTTGTTTATTAGAGTTAGAATTACTCTCTTTTATGCATTGATTATTTAGGTATAGATTAATTAATCAAAATAATAATTGATGAAATATTTTAATTTGATGGGTTATACTTTCCTTAAGTAGTTTGATAATATATACTAATTATTATTCTAAATTATTATTTTTAATTGACTACTTATACATAAATTTCAATCTTAATTTTAGAATTTATGTTGATAATTTATGCTTTCTTTAAATAGATTGATAGGCTATGCATTTTAATTTTAAAAATGAATGGAAAAAAGAGAGTAATTTCTAAATCTAAAAAGTAGTTGTCTATTGAAAGCAATCATAATTTCCTAGTTTAAATTTTTTTTCTTTCTCTCTTTTAGTCTATAGTGTTATTGGTTTTTATCTTTTCTCTCTTTTTCTTATTTTTTGTTTCTTATATTCTCTTTCTAGATCTTTTACTTCTCTGTTCTCTTTCCCCTTTTTCTCTTGTTTTTCATTTTATTTCCTTTTTATTTTTATATATTTCTCTTTTCTCATTTGCATTTCTATTCTCTCCTTTTATCCACTTTCTAGTTTTTATTTTCTTTTCCTTAACAAAATTCAAACAAGGCATTTCCAAAATATTTTCATAAAAAATATCTTTTCAAATAACTTCATAAAAAGGAAAATCCTCAATTTAAAATTTGAAACCCCCCTACCCGTGGTTCTTATTTTCTATACTATAACTTGGTTGTGCACTTGAAAAACATTCTATTTTATACACAATAATATTTTGGCACTACTGCTGGAGAGGAAGTTATTTTTTATTTATTTTGAAATTTTCTTTTTGAAGTTCTTTGATTTTTTTTATGAGTTGCATATGATTTTTAACTTGCATTGAAGAAGATTTAAAGGAGGCTAACATTGCTTTTCATCAAAGAGATAAGTTGTCTTCACTTTCATTTTTCTTTCTTAGTTACCTTTCTCACTAAATAGCGACTTGGGTTAATTAAAAAATTTCTTTCTTGATAAACCTAATAAAATCTACCATCAACTTATTACAATATTAATAAAAAAAATCCAAAATTAAAATTCACCTTTATTTTTCTACCATAAATAAAAAAAAATTTAAAATAGTTTGCTTAAGGTATCTACTTATAACAATATTGAGCATTTTGATTTGCGCATACACCTAAAAATTTCTTTAGGGGTGAAAAAACTCAAATCAAAGAAGGTGAGAGATTTCATCACCCTTTTTTTAGATCAAAAATCACTTAATTCCTCACTATGTACACCCAAACATTTAAAATTCATTAAACATTTACCCTAAGGATTCGAGGTCAATAGGAAACAAAGACTGTGAGGGAGATGAACCTATTCTGATCTCATTTAATTTACTTAGTGTCTGAGAAAAATGATTAGAGAAGCGAAACTGCTCCCAAGAAAAAAGATTAATTAATTGGCACATTAGTCACATTCAGAAAGATCCCCCTTTGGGCTTACTCTTAACTGGCTAATTGATTAAGTGAGCTGGGGTTTGGTATGATCTAAAGGAATCTTTGGTTAGGAAGTAGAGCTTAGGCGCAACCTTAGAGGACTAGGAGTGATTAATTGAGTGGCATGTCTTTGCTTTGTTTAGTTAGGATTTCCTTTTCCTTTTCCTATCTAAAATTTTTTTAGATCTTTTCTTAGTTTTTTAAAGTAATTTTTTTATCTTTTAGATTTTTTTTTTTACATTTTACTTATGAAAAATATTAAAATATAAATTTTTTTGATACAACACAATATTTTCTTAGAGTTTTGAGGGGTTAGACATGATAAATATAAGTTTTGAGGAAATTTTCACTAATGAACTCAAGTTGTTAGAAGAGTTAGGATGACATTCAATTACATAGAACCTAAGTCCCAATCTGAGTCTGACTTTCTGACTTAGCAGCATCAAAGCATGATAGTATTTGATTTTATTCTAACTAAAGATAAAGTACAAAATAAATTTGGTTTGACTGATGACCGTTCACCGACTTGCCATCAAATACAGCAAAAATTACTAAAGACCTTCGAGAATCCGCGAACAGAATTCAAGGACATTGCAGAGTTTATCGTTTTAAACATATTTAAAATCCGAGATAGAGTTTTCAGCACAAGTTGATAACTGATGTAGAATGTGAGCTTTTCATTTCCTATATATCTTTTATTCTACATTATTATTCCAGTTTGCATTAAGGATAATGTGAAATTTAGGTGTTGTAGGGAGGAATTAGTTATTGTTTATTTTCAAATTAAAAAGATTTGGAAAAAATATTTGTTTTTCTTCCGTTTGTTTTTTGTTTTTCTCCTTTTTTCAAATAATAAAAAACAAAAAGAAAACACTTGTCACTTGCCAATGTTGTTAAGTTCATTAATAATTAATTTATTCCGTTAATTTTTAAGCTATTTAGTTCTTAGTTAGTTTTGTACTCAATTAGCTAGTTTTATACTCAAGTTAGCCTTTTTATGATAACTCTAAATAAATGTTTAAGAAATAATTTCGAAAGTGTCATAATTTACTATAGCTCTAACTTAGAACTTTATTCAAGATAATGAATTCTTTTTATGCTTAACTTAGAGTGGATAACAACTTCTCAAGTCTTTTTTATGCAAATAAATGTCAAGTTATATATTAGAAAAATAAAGAGTCTGAAAAATGGTCACCAATAATAATCTTAAAATTTAAATTGATTCTTTCTTAATATGTCTCAGTTGACTAAGCAATTAAGCTCTTTATGAATAACTTCATAAAAAGGAAAACCTCCAATTTAAAAATTTCAAAAATCCTCTCCTTGTGGTTCGATATTTTCTATACTGCAACTTTATTGTGCACTTGCAACACACGTTTTTCTCACACTATAGTGGTATGCCTGACGACCATTGGAGTTTCTCCCTTCTTCCTCCATATTGCAGGAGTAATCGGTTTTGGATCCGATTATGCGGTTGGAAAATTTTAGCTTCCTAGGATCTAGTAAGTAGTTGTTTATACGGTTTGCTCTTATGTATAGTTTGTCAGTTCTTAGTCCCACCATGCTATGTAGTTTTTAATCGGTTCATCCTATTTTACCTTACTTTGACTAAAAGTTGAGTTTTGTTAATTTTGCCCACATCAGCTACATACTTACTATTTTACCTTTGTCTTCCAGCATATTAGTCAAATAGAGCTTAAATATATGCATGTGGACCCGACTAATCTGAATCTCATGTACATGCTAGCGGCCGAATAGCGTGCCCATATCCGTAGCTGGTACACAGAGTGTGACTTGACCTTCTAGGTTGAGGTCCTTGATGGTGGCAGTACTTAGGAGAAGACGTGCTTAGAAGTCAGAAGATTATCCGATTATCAAGATTTTGGCCACTCATGAATGATCTTCGCATGTGAGAGGTTATGCAAGCCGATCTTAGTTTAGGATTTAGCAAGTCCAACCCGTTAAGTAAAAGGTTTAGCGACTCCAAAGCACTCGTTACAAATAATTTTTTACATATGTTAAAAAACTACAGTAATTAACTTGAAATAAATATAGTAATTTGTTTTCTTATATAAAATTTGTCAATATATATAATAGTAGTCAAATGCTTTTATTTACATTTAAAAAGTTGTGACGCCCCTAGGTTCACACAAAGATGCAGTCCGAGGTGAAACCAAGAATGTCAAACCTGTTATGCACCACACCGTGCAATAACATGTTTCATCATCATAATTACTATCTCTCTAGTAGAATCAGCAACAGGTGTAGGTACAAAAGCAAGTAAAAGATAATACAAGAGATATATGATGAAATGATAGAGATAAAAATGATATTTTATCATCCAACATACAAAAATATAAAGTAAATCTCTGAAATAACTAGTCTGGAGATTTCAACAAGTCTCAAATACAGAATATCTGATAAAAGAAAATAAGACACACAGCCTTTACAACTTCTAAAACAAAACTCTCAAATGTCTAAATAAAATATCAACAGTGGAGCTCCATAAATAAAATAAAACCACAAAAGAAAGATGGACGCTAATATATATCGCTATCAACCTGTGACTCTCCGTGCAACTGGCTCGTTACCTGGAATGGGAGGGGACAACGAGCATCAAAGCACAAGCGAGCAACATCATAACCAACCCCAAGGGAGAGGGCTCATTGTATATAGAAAAATTGCAACACGAGCATAGGTACGTCGAGCGAAATAATCCAAATAAGGAAACCCTCATGTATATACCTTGTATCTCAAATTGTAAATCCCTAAACACCAAACCTGAAATCTAATGCAAGGAACAAAAATTTAAAATAAGACAAACCCATCTCGAAACATAGTGTCATATCAAACTCACATATGTGTCATGTACAACATATATTGTTATCACGTCCCAATCTCATGTAAAATGTCATGTGATAATATAGATAAGTGTCATACTCAAGGTTTAGCAAAATGTCCAACACATGGACTAATTATACTGAATGTCCAACACATGGACTGTATATGATAAATATCCAACACATGGACTGAATAAACTGAATGCCCAACACATGGACTGCCTAAAATGTGTAAATGTCGATGAGATAAATGAAAGGATATACACGTACTAATTTCACACGTATCTCGGTGTGCGGATCTAAACTGGTGCCCTCAAGTCATCTAATATGTATAGATGAATGATTAATCATTGAAATTTAGCATCAGATAATCGAGGCAACTCCTCATACACACAAAAGTATACAACAAAACTTAAACATGCACAAACAGTGTGGCGGTCCACCGCAGAGGTCACCCCGGTCGATCGTGCAAAGAGCAGAAGCAAACTGTTCATCAATGCACCCAGCGATCTGTTTTCGTGAAAAGTTGCTGTTTTCATTGATGTTCTCTTTTTCGAGATCTGTTACAACTTCGATCGTTACAACAGTATAAAATGAAAACAAAGGGGTTACAACTTAAACGAAAATAAACACGAGAGCCCGGTTTGGTACGGTCTCGCTTGCGTGGGTCTTTAGCCTGTGACGGGGATGTTGATATCCGTGGACCGCCGACTCTTCAAGATCTTTTCCGGAAAATCCGGCAGAGTTTCGTCTATCCGCGTGGGATTCAGAAACAGAACTTCGTCGATCTGCGTGAGATCTCAGAAGTGTAAAGCTTATGTCTCGGTTAAACGAGGCACTAACTCTTCTTAGTGTCACCGCTAATGGGCAACACTAAGGAAAAGAAGGGCTGGAATGAAGAAGAAGTTGATGAAGATCTCTTGCTCCTCGATCCGGCAGGGCTTCGCCGCTCTCTTTTGAAAACCCCGACTCCTCGCTCCGGCAGGGCTTCGCCGCTTCAAAATTCAGATCTTGCTCAAGGCCAAAACCCAAAAGAGGAGCCAAGCCAAGAGCAAAATCAGGAGCCCCTTGAAAGAGAGGCCAAGGAGGCCTATTTATAGGCAAAGGAGATGGGGGGGGCTGAAATGGAGAGGACACCCCTAGGGGTGTCTTGGTTTTGCCAAGACACCCCTCGGGTGTTTCGAGCTTGCCGAGATGCCCCGGGTGCCTCGGTTCAGTCCGAGACTGTCCGCCGTTGTCCCGCCGTTGATTCTTCGTTGACTTTTCATCCGAACTCGGATTTGAGTGATTTCGGATGCGTTGGAATCTTGTCGGCGAGCTCTATAGACCCCATCTGTTGGGTTACCAGTGGGACCAACGGAATTTGAAGGGCGTTGGTCCGTTTGTAATGATTGCGGGGTTTTCGGTCAATCCATATCCCCGTGATTCTGTGATTCAATCAGCTCACGTGGTTCGTCGGTTCACTTCAGGCGCTCACCGACGTCATTTGAATTCTTGTGAACTGGGTGGTGACGTTCAATCGTCGCTCGTTAACACTGAGCTGTGTGCGGGGACCTATCGGCAACTTTTGATGCCTACAGATACCCCCTCCAAAGTGTTTCGGACTCGTTTCCTTTGTAGGAGAGACCGGAATACTTTGGAAATGATTGGTCCAGCCTTCAGTCGGCCTAAGGGACCTGTGGTTCGCTTCAACTCTCGGCTCCTTCGATCTTCGGTTTATCCGGTGCTTTGTCGAATAACCGAAGTTGTTTCGGCGCTGCGTTTATCGCCTGGCCGTCGTTGGAGTCTCGAGTTTACAGCTGGTGGGTTGAGTTTGGCTCGTGTCATTGAGTTGACTTTTGAACTTACTATCCCTATCACATCGTGTTGACTTGGGGTTTCGGATCACTGGGGGTTGACTTTTTGTTGCAACGCGCTGAATGGCGTTGACCTAGGGTTATGCGTTGACCGGTGTTCATCCTAGGGTTTTAGAACCGCATGGGTTGACTTTTGACGCAACGCGTTGTCCGGCGTTGACCTAAGGTTACGCGTTGACCGGCGTCTGCCTCAGGGTTTAAGATCCGCATGGGTTGCAACGCGCTGTCCGGCGTTGACCTAAGGTTACGCGTTGACCGGCGTCCACCTTAGGGTTTAGAGCGTCGCAACGCGCTGTCCGGCGTTGACCTAAGGTTACGCGTTGACCGGCGTCTACCTTAGGGTTTTGGATCCGTATGGGTTGCAACGCGCTGTCCGGCGTTGACCTAAGGTTACGCGTTGACCGGCGTCTACCTTAGGGTTTTGAACCGCGTGGGTTGACTTTTGACGCAACGCGCTGTCCGGCGTTGACCTAAGGTTACGCGTTGACCGGCGTTCATCTTAGGGTTTCAAATCGCCAAAAGTCAATTTGTGGAATTCACCAACAATCGGCAATCAGCGTGGAATCGGTGTTCACAAAAACAATCGGGGGATCAAAAAACAATTCGGGGAGTCGAAACGTCGTGCGGGGAGTCAAAACCCGGGCAAAACACCCCTGGGTGCCTCGGCAAGGCCGAGACACCCATGGGGTGTCTCGGTTTTGCCGAGACACCCTTGGGGTGTCTCGGTTTTGCCGAGACACCCTTAGGGGGTGTCTTGCTTTTTTTTTCATGGTCCCCCCTTTTGAATTACCCCTTTTCACACTTGAATTCTCAAGAGAAAGAGGTTTTTTGCTTGTGGTCCCCCCCATTTGAATTACCCCTTTTCACACTTAAATTCTCAAGAGAAAGAGGTTTTTTGGCCGAAATCTTTTTTGGGGGGTTTTGTGAAAAAATTCGGCTGAAATTTTGTGGGGGGTTTTGATTTGTGCAAAAGGGTCAAAGGATCTTTTGAGGGGTTTATTTGCAAAACAGACCCTAAAAGGGGATTTTTTTGCAAAGTGGCCACGAATTTGGGGCTGAAATCCCAAGATTTAGATCGCGAACTTATAACCCGAAATTTGTGGAGGGGTTGCAGGACCAACCGTTAAAGCTGATTCATCTGCATATGTGGATCCCATTCTGAAGTTGTTGGATGCTCGAGTCACGAGACCAACTAATGGAGCTGGTACGTCAATGACTCGCGTTTATAGAATTTTTGGCAAATTCTCAGCCATCAACGGATTTGATGAGCCTTTACCGATTACCGTTTGAATCGGGCTAGCATGCGGATTGTCTAAGTCCGTTCCGCATGTGACGTCGTGCTAAAAGAGTTAACTCTTTTAGTGCTACGATATTGAATACGTAGACTTCATCTTTCTTACGGGAATAGACTACCCGGCAACGCGTGTTAGGCGCTGATTTATCCCTACTTAGGCTTCGGGATCAAATTCCCCGTACGTGTGAAGCACGGATCTTACCACAATGTGGAATATGTGGGCTTGTCCTTTTTAACGGTCAAGGACTAACCGGCAATGCGTGTTAGGCGCTGACTCATCCCTCCTTAGGCTTCGGGATAAAATACCCCAGAATCGAACTCCGGTGTCTTTTCTCAATCGGTGAAAGACTAAACCGCCCAATGGAAGAGGAAGAATTTTATATTCTATCTCCCAATGGAAAGGAAACTTGAGGTGGGACCCCCACCCCCAGCATCCGAAAGAACGAAACTAGGAGTGAAAACTCTACTCCGAGAATCGAAAGGCTGAGAGAGGTAGAATTTTATATTCTATCTCCCAGTGCTGAAGAGGAAGAATTTTATATTCTATCTTCAGTTGCAAAGGAAACTTGGGGTGGGATCTCCACCCCCAGAATCCGAAAGGTGAAACTAGGAGTGGGATCTCCACTCCGAGAATCGAAAAGACTCGGATAACCCTAACTGTCGTAAGGTTTGGTTACTCGATTTGAAATTGGACCTCTCGTTCTTTGGACGAATCGAGAGGAGAATTTGGCTTTGGTCCTAACTGTAGTAAGGTTTGACCAAGTGGGAAATTTGAGACGATCCTATCCGTAAAAGGGTTTGATCGCTCGATTTGTGGACCTCTCGTTCATTGGACGAATCGAGAGGGGAATTTGGCTTTGGTAAATGATGAATTATCCACCCCCAGCTTTTCTTTGTAAAACTGGGTGTATCATTGAATTAGATGCACGATCGGGTTATCCTTAAGAATACCACGCATGGTATTCTTCTAGGAACTTCCCGTGGAGGGGAGGAAATAGTTTAGACTCATAAACCTATTGGAGTATCAGGGAGCAGTTTAACCTCTTATACCGGTCGGAGGATTGAGAAGCAGTTTATACTCATATACTCTTCGGAGTTTCAGGAAGCAGTTTATACTCTTATACCGGTCGGAGTTTGGGGATACAGTTTATACTCTTGCACCCACTGGAGTTTGGGGATACAGTTTATACTCTTGCACCCACTGGAGTTTTGCCGTTCTTAACCGGCTCACCCTAGCGTTATGACGCCGGCTTCAACCAGGATTTAGATGCTATCCTTGAGTGCAAAGCACGCCTTGGTTGGGTGATGGATCCTCCTGTGGTATGCGCAGTAATTCGGATCCGCAATATCGTCAGCTTCCTCCTGATTCACAATTGGTGGGAGCTTGATCTTGTTATTGTCCAAGAGGGATTTGAAGATGGCTGGAACATCTTCGTCCTTGAAGGAGTATTCTTTTTGAGGCCTCTGATCCGGAGTCTTTTGTTGCCTCCGGGTTTGCTGTTGCGACGTCTGATTAGCAAGCGCCACCGGTGCTTCACCCCCATCACAAGAGGCGAAGTTCGAGTTTGGAGAGTTATCCATTGGTTGGCTCCTCTCGGCCTTCTTCCTTTTGAGGAATCGCTCAGCTTGTTCTCCTCGGGCCTTCAGGTCCTTCCAAGTGTCGGATGGCTCTATTCCCATAACATCCAAGATGTTAATGGTTAAGTTGTTATGACAAGTCTGCAAGATGAACTCCTCTGTGATGGGATCCTTGCAGTTCATCGCCTTGTTGCGGAAGCGTTTGATGAAGGTATCCACCGACTCTCCGTTCTTTTGTTTCTCATCGAAGAGTGTCCTAATGGATATCTCGTCGTCGTCATCAAAGAAATGAGTGAGGAACATGCTTTCCAGGTCCTCCCAACTATTGATGCTTCCAAATTTAAGACGGCGATACCAATCGAAGGCAGCTCCGCGAAGAGTGCCGACGAATGACCGAACCATCAAGGGTTCATTGCCGGAGATCATGCCCAAGTGGGACTTGAAGTAGATCAAATGTTGAGTGGGCGAGCCTCTCCCATCGAACGGCGTGAAGTTGATCAGGTTGAACTTCGCCGGATACGGAATCGAGTCCCACTCTTTCGGGTAAGGACAAGGAATTCCGGTCTTCTTTACCTCTCGAGCAGACATTAATGCGTTAATTTTGCTCTCGAGATCTTTCATTTTCTCATCCCCGCTCGTGCTGGAGCTTGGACAAATTGAAGGTGGGATAACGGGGCCACCCCCTGTATTACCACCCCCAGCGTTTTGGTTAACCGGAGGGTTCTTGGCGTTGAGAGGTTCATCCACATCCGAATCGCTACCTGCTTGGCTAGCATGGTTACGACGGCTGGATTCACCGAGCTGATCAGATAGAGCGCGAATTTGCTGGTCGTGCTCTTCCCTCATCCGAAGCATGGCCGTTTCCATCTCGATTTTGAAGGCCTCTTTCTGCTTAGCCAGTGCCTCTTCAAGTATCTTGGTTACTTGTTCGGCGTTGATCATAAGCGATGAGCAAGGTTGCCCCGCGCTTGATGCTGTATCATCAGACGCTACGGCCGAGCAGGAGTCTGAATCAGTATTCGACGCCTCTTCTTCTAGAGAAAGCCCCTTCGGTATCCTTCGGTAGTCCTTCCGGCTGATGGCTCCCGACCGCAATCGCGTCATGCACCGGGATATCTCGGCAAGTTGGTCCCGGTTGAAGGGTTGCGTTGATCTTGCTCTACCGGTCATATTAGCCGTCACCCTTAGATATTCGTCTTCTTGGCGGACGAACTTCTTCTTGTGGGCACGCCTCGGTGTGGAAATTCTCTCGAACACCGAAACTCTCCTTGGGGTTTGGGCACAGCAGCACCCCGACAGTACCGCTTTGATGATATTGGCGCACGGGCAGTGAGACTCCATATCCTGCACAAATTTCCTCTGGGGCTTTTCCACACCCCCAGCCCTATAGTACAACTCATCAGCTTTACAACTGGAGCAACCTATAGAGTGTTGGTGTGTATTCCCCGGTAAAACACTCTCATCATCAGATGAGTGTGTTACCCTTTTGGAGTGCAACACTTGGTCAGTTTTCTTACAAGTGGCCCGTTCAAGTTTACGCTTTTGTGAGCGTAGAAACTGAACGGGCTCTTGTGCTTCGACCCGCAATTCGATGCGGTCAGTGATAGGGGTTTTCCCTTTATCATCTTTCCTGGGGGGATTGATTCGACCCCCCGTCTGATTTGCAACTTGGGGACCTTTCAATGGTCCTAGTCTTTCCTTGATGGGTACTCTACCTCGATTCACCGGTAAGGGACCGAGGCGACCCTTCAAAGGAACCCTGGGTTTTGAATGATCCCCTTTGTTACCTGGCTCCGTTAAAGGCACCGGATCTGGTTTTGAAGAAGTTTGGGCAGCAACTCCATCCCCTTGTGTTTGAGGCGCTGGCTTTGGCTTTGGCAACCACACCCATTTGCTTGTAGACGGCTTTGTGGCCGCCTCTTCTTTCTGCATCTCCTCCGCCTTCTTTAGGAGGAGTCGGGCTTGTGTGAGCAATGCCCGCCTCTTCTTGATTCGCTCCTCAAGGGTGGAGCGATTCCTCTTGACTCGAATCCACTCGTTCGCTTCAGTTTCGGTGGAGGAGTTGGTGGTTTGCCGTTGTTGCTCCTGGAGTTGCCTTGATTTTAGGTCCTCCTTGTAGCGGATCCCGTCCATCGATTCTGTGGCCTTGGGTTGTTGTAGAGCAAGGCGTTGACGCCGTCTTTGGCGGGCCCTTTTGGACAGAACCGGAGTTGCATCTTCCATCGCCTTTGAGGTTGATGGGAGAGCCGGATTTGCAACACCGACCACGCTGAACGACACGGGGACGTTGCGTGATGCGGGTGTAGCAACAGCGACGGGATCTTGGATATTAGAGCTGGAGATCCCGCGAGCCCTTTGGGGAGATGGAGTCTTCCCGCGCCTATGTGGAGAGGCGGATCTGGAGGAGGAGGAGGAGAGGTACTCTTCAAACTTCTTTTGATCGAACTCGTATTCGATCTCTTCATTCACCCGGATCTTGAAGGCCGGTTGCGTCACGACGATCTCGGCGGCGAGATCGTTGGCTCCCACTATGGTCGCCAGCTTGTTTTCGTGAAAAGTTGCTGTTTTCATTGATGTTCTCTTTTTCGAG
>BQKN01000656.1:34147-81071 GCA_022839385.1 Asparagus kiusianus | reverse complement strand
GAACGCCTTTCATAGGTGATACTTTTAGCATAACTCAATCTCCAACCTGAAACTCCAAGGGTCTTCGTCTCTTATCTGCATAGCATTTTTACCGACTCTAAGTGGCTAGAATCCTCTCTTTGATCGATGCTACCTTCTCAATAGTCTACCTCACAAGCTCTGGTGCAAGCATTAAGCTATCCTCCAGGTCTGCCCAACATATTAGTGATCTACAAGGTCTCTCGTACAATACCTCATACAGGGCCATACCAATTGTCGCTTGATAGCTATTGTTATTGTTCGCGGGAAAAACTATTGCTTTCTTCATTACTGATTCCATTGTCATCTTTAAATAATAACTTTTTGAGTTACAAAGATCCGGTCTTTTTATAAGATCCGGTTACAATGAAAATCAAAACAAGGAAATAAAAATTACAACTTTTCTCTTGTTTACCGAACAAATCACGAGCTCCTGTTATCCGGTCACTCGCTTGCGTGGGTTGTTTGCCTGCGCCGATGGTTGATCCGTTGACCACCACACGATCTAGATCCAGACAGATCTACGCAGTGTGACGGGTATTATTTCACCAAGGAAATAATAGCCGGAGGGATTATTTCACCAAGGAAACAATCGCTCGAATCTCGGGATCAAAGACCAAGCTTTGATCCGGAGTATAGCAACGTAGATCTGAGATCCAGTCCTCTCGAACTCCTGCCTTTTGTGATGCGGATGCTCACCAAGAACCAGATCCGAACGTCCAAGTCTTCAAGCCTTCAAAAACTCAAGAACAAGGTCTCAATCCGGCAGAGTTTCGGCTCTTCAAAAGTCCTCCAAAAAGTGAACCCAAGACCCTATTTATAGGCAACCAGATCTGTGCCTTTGGCACAGATCTGGGCCAGCCACCTCAGGGTGGCTCGGCACTGGGCAGAGCCACCCTGAGGTGGTTCGGCCATGGCCGAGCCACCCTGCGGTGGCTCGGTCGTGGCCGAGCCCCTCTGGGTGTTGTTTTTCGTCGTTTCCCGTTTTCCGGTTCTGTATTCGATTTATCCGGACCTTGATTTGACAGTCTGGATCTTTATTTGGCAGTAAATCCGCCTTGGTGTTTGAGTTCGAATCCATTTTATGGTTGGACGACTCGTTGACTTCCCGAACCGTTGGATTGATTCCGCACGCGAATGCATTCCGTTGCTCGCGTGCAATTCGTTGACCTCGTCGCCTCGTCACTCGATGGTTCGTTGGTTTGTCGAATCACTGTGTCGAGCTGTGCTAAGGGACCTATAGGCAATTTTATACGCCTACAGATACCCCCTCCAAAGTATTTCAGCCTCATTCTTTTATAGAAGAGTCTGGAATGCTTTGGATATGATTGCCCCTACCCTCAGTCGGTGTAATGGGACTTTGGAATGACTTTTATTCTGTATTCCTTCAATCCTTCAGGCTATTCGGTGCTTTGTCGAACGTCTGTAAGGGTTCCGGTGCTGCATTTATTGTCTGACCGTTGTCGGAATTTTGAACTTAAAGTCGATTCCTGATTTTCCAATCTTTAGCTCGTGCTTGTTGGTTCAACATATAACTGAACTTCGATTGTTGGCGTTGAGTCTTTATTTGCGCCGCGTTGTCCGGCGTAGTGTTATTGAGTTATCCTTAAGAATATTTTTTAGAAAAATATCCTCCAGAAACTTCTCAACAAAATAGGGAATAGTTTATACTCGTATACCTTCTTGGAGTATTTCTCATGCCCGAATGAGCTGAACCGGTATGATAATTATCTGAACCGGTCTGATAATGACCCAAAAAAAAGGTAATAATTTGGCTCAAAAATTCTTCCGATCCTTCCGAATGCGTGGGATAGACCAAAATAAACAAAGGATTGAACCCTCGGTTGATTTGAAGTTGTTTCGACGCTCAATTCAGCTTCAATTTGAATTCTGGTTCAACTCTGGTTCAAACTGGTTCAACCTGGTTCAAGACTGCTTCAACCTGGTTCAAACTAGTTCAGGACTGGTTCAAGATTGGTTCAGACTGGTTCATCCTGGTCTGGTCTGGTTCAGTCTGGTTTGGTCTGGTTCAGCCTGATTCAGCCCCTTTTGAACTGATTTGGACTGGTCTGGTCTGGTCCACCCTGGTCCGGTCTGGTTCAGGACTGGTTCACATTATAAAAAGGGTTCTTTTTCTTTTCTTTTTCTTTTCTTTTCCTCCTCCTAGGGCCGGCCCCCCCTTGTGCCTCTTTTCTTGATTTTTCTTCCCTCGAGCATTCTTTCTCTCTCAAACCTTGAAATCTGTCTCAGATCTAGGCTTCCTTTTGATATTAGACTGAAAAATCCTTCAAAACTTCCATATTTAAAGTTTCTCTCAGGCCCCTCGAGCACGTGGTTCGAGCATCTTTCAAAGTCTAATTTTTGTCGGATCCTCGAGCTTTTCCTCAGGTAAATCCTTCATAATTTTTGGATATTTCATGTTTAATTTAATTTATAAACTTGTGGGATCGCATGTGAGGGTTAGGATTATGATTTGGCGCCTCGAGCTCATCCTTCAGGGGTAGAATTGCAATAAAAAGGGAAAATTTTCTCTAGATCTGATCCCTTAATTTATTTTGCAGATCATTATATCGCGTGTCCCAAGAGGTCGCTCCCCTGTTGCGTCGGCTGATGGCGCGCCTCCCTCTTACGCTGGTGAGTTATTTACAAATTAGTCCTTTTTTTCTTGGAGATTTACAAATTGGTCATTTTACCCCACGTTGTTCTCCTTGGCGAGACAATCGGGAAGAGCCTTGATTCTCCTTGGTGAGGATCGACGCTTTAAAGATAGGTTTTGCTTGGTCATAACCATACCTCAAAATAAAGGGGGCGATTCGAAGCTACATTGTGTTTTACAAGGCAGGGCTATATTGTCAATATACCCTAACTTGTGATTGTACAATGTGGCCGAATCGTCTCACCCTTTATAAGGCAATGACTCTATCTTACCCATTTGTAAGATGAGTTTAACTTCATTTTATAATTGAGACTAACAGATGTTTAACTGTTTATTTCCAGTTGAGTATCCCTTCGGAGCATTTTCATCTCATGCGGTGAACGGACGTCGTGGGGATGTTTTATCTTCGATTTCCGCTAAGCAGGCTATCGGTCCACTTACTCGGTTGAATTCCTGTAATGGGAGGATGGTGAGTCCCGAAATCATCCTAATATTCGACGATGAAGGGGAAGAGGATCCTATTGCTGCAATTATGTCTGACCAAGAATCTGTCCTCCCGGTCTCCGAATCCGTGCAGGGCATCCTCAAAAAAGTAGAGAAGGTTATGCAACAAACGGCCACCGTCATTATTTCTGGACGGGGAAGATCTTATGATTTGCTCCCTTTCATAACAGATAGTCTTAAAGACATTCAGCGTGTAGGTGGCATCCGGCTAGCTGGACGATGTGAGATAAGGTTGACTTGCTTAGAGGAACTCATATATCATTTGGAAGAGCTAGTACACATCGACTCATATGATGAGGACACGCCGCTCATGATCGATGCTCGGATTCAGAGGATGCACGAGCGTAAGGCCCGAGCGAGACGCATATCAGAGCAAGAAGTAATCGTTGCGAACTTGTACGAACGGCAACGTCGTCTGCGGAGTAAGATGGATGCTTATAACAATATTGCTGATAGGACGGGGATCAGGACCGTCCAAGGGGAGAGGACTCTAAAAGATTTTGAGCTCGAGAGCACCAGAGTTTAAAATATTTATAGAGGAGAGCTGGAGGTTCTTCACGCGTTGCGCCGAGAAGATGTTACTGCCGACACTGCTGCCATTCTTGCTTATGCCAAGCTTTAGAAGGAAGAAGAGGAGAGGGTTCGAGCGGAACACGCCGAGAAACTTGCCGCTGTTAAGGCTAAAATTGCTTCCTTCAGTTTGTTAGATCTGATTTGAGACGTTTTCTTGTATCTCCATTTGGTTTGATCTTATTAATAAAACAAAGTCTTTTCTTTAGCGCACTCTTCTTCTTATCATTATGTTTCTCTGTTGATTGTGAACCCGACGGTCATACTACTTGTAGGATTTTTGGCAAACCCTCAGCCATCAACGGGTTTGATAAGCCTTTACCGACTACCGTTTGAGTCGGGCTAGCATGCGGATTGTCTAAATCCGTTCTGCATGAGACGTTGTGCTAAAAGAGTTAACTCTCTTAGTGCTACGGTATTGAATACGTAGACTTCGTCTTTCTCACGGGAATAGACTACCCGGCGAAGCGTGTTAGGCGCTGACTTTAGGATTTTTGGCTAACCCTCAGCCTTCAACGGATTTGGTTAGCCTTTACCGACTACCGTTTGAGTCGGACTAGCATGCGGATTGTCTAAATCCGTCCCGCATGTGACGTTGTGCTAAGAGAGTTAACTCTCTTAGTGCTATGGTATTGAATACGTAGACTTCGTCTTTCTCACGGGAATAGACTACCCGGCGACGCGTGTTAGGCGTTGACTTTAGGATTTTTGGCTAACCTCCAGCCTTTAACGGATTTGATGTGCTCTTACCGACTACCGTTTGAGTCGGGCTTACATGCGGATTGTTTTAATCCGTTCCGCATGTAACGTTGTGCTAAAGGAATGAACTCCCTTAGACTTTTTGCTACAACTTCGAATATATAGACTTCGCCATTGTTATGGGAATAGGCTACCCAGCAACGTGTATTAGACGTTGGCTTATCCCTACTTAGGCTTCGGGATAAAGGTCCCCAGAGTCAGGCTCTGGTATCTTTTTCTACGGATAAAGACCAAACCGACGACGCGTGTTAGGCGTCGGCATATCCTTTCTTAGGATTCAGGATAAAATTCCCCACGTGTGTAAGGCATGGATTTTGGTGTTATTAATAACAACCTGCCATAATGTTGAATATGTGGGCAAGTGTTCTTTTTAACGGTTAAGAACTAACCAACGGCGCGTGTTAGGCGCAGACTTATCCTTGCTTAGGTTTTAGGATAAAATACCCCAGAATCGAACTCTGGTGTCTTTTTCAATCGGAGAAAGACTAAACCGGTAGCGCGTGTTAGGCGCAGACTTATCCCTGCTTA
Organism: Asparagus kiusianus; assembly: GCA_022839385.1. Classification (NCBI taxonomy): domain Eukaryota; kingdom Viridiplantae; phylum Streptophyta; class Magnoliopsida; order Asparagales; family Asparagaceae; genus Asparagus; species Asparagus kiusianus. The sequence continues at coordinate 76,036 of BQKN01000656.1, read as the reverse complement.
GGATTCGGGATAAACTTCCTAGGATGAATCCTAAATTGATAAATTTTGGAAAAAGAGTTGGTGTGGGAAAGGAAGAATTTTATATTCTATTCCCCGAGCAAGGAAGGAAGAATTTTATATTCTATTCCTTGATTCTGGAAAGGAAGAATTTTGTATTCTATTTCCAGTGCAAGAAAGAAACTAGAAGTGGGACCTCCACTCCGAGAATCAGGAAGATCTAGATAAACTTACCTTTTATAGGATTGGTTATCTGATCGAAAGATGAGTTCTTCGTTTATCGAAGTGAAATTTCAACTTCGGTTACAACCATAAGAAGATTTAACCAAAGAGAAAAGAAAGGGAGTTCTTTCGTTTATCGAAAGGGGACTCCGAACTGAAAGTGGACCTCTTGTTCATGGAAAGAGTCAAGAGGGCCAGAAGAACATTTTTGGTGGACTCACTGTCAATTGGAATTGATCAGTGAGGGATTTTGGTGGTGAAAATGAATTTGGATTATCCTCTAGGGATAGTACTTTTTCAAAAACTTCCCATTTATTGGCATTAATTGCCTGACACCCTCTAGAGAAATTAGGCGATAAACGCCGTTTGAATAGACCGTGTCTATTACAAACGGTCCTTCCCACTTGGGTTCGAATTTACCTTTCCTCTTGGAGTTGAGGATTATTGGTTGGCGAGCAGCGAGGACCAGATCTCCTTCCTTGAAGCTTCTTTGGCGGACCCTTTTGTCAAAAGCCCTGGACATTCTAGCCTGATAGAACTCAATGTGTTGTTGAGCTTCCAAGCGCTTTTCGTCCAGCCTCTCGAGTTCTTCGAGACGTCTCTGATGTTGCTTTTCGGTCGTCATCTCCGTTGCGAGAGCGATCCGAAGGGAGGGGATTTGAATCTCCAATGGTAGCACAGCTTTACATCCGTACACCAACGAATATGGGGTGGCTCCTGTAGGTGTGCGTATGGTGGTAGGATAAGCCCAGAGCGCTTCGCCGAGTTTATCGTCCCAGTCTCGTTTATTGGTCTTCACGAGCTTTGACAGGATCTTGATGATCGTCTTGTTAAAAGCCTCAGCTAATCCATTAGCAGCAGGATAATAAGCTGTCGACGAAACATCTTGGATCTTGAATTTGTCACAGAACCTGATGAAAGCGTTGCTTATGAACTGTGGACCGTTGTCACGAATGATCCGTCTCGGCACGCCGTGTCGGTATATGACATGATGCTTGATGAAGTTGATGACGTTGTTCATCTTCACTTCTTTAAGCGGAATTGCTTCAGCCCACTTTGAAAAGTAGTCCGTGATAGCGAGGATAAATCGATCACCTTTGACTGAAGGAGGAAAAATAAGACCGACAATGTCCATACCCCATGTCTCGAATGGCCAGGACGTGGTTGACGTGTGTAATCGCTCCGGTGGTTGGTGCATATAATTTGCATGCACTTGACAGGCGTGACATTCCCGTGCATATTCGATTGCATCACGTACCATTGTTGGCCAGAAATATCCTATTCTTCTGATTCGATCATACAGCTTGGGACCAGGCTGATGCGCACCGCATTCTCCTTCGTGTGCTTCCTTAAGAACTTCTTTTGCTTCTTCGTTCGAAAGGCATCGGAGAAGCAAATCATCATACCCTCGACGGTATAATGTACGGGTCTCGGTATTGTAAAAGAACCGTGGTGCTCTTCGGCGAATAAATTCTCTTTCTTTTACATCCTCCGGCAAAATGCCATATTGGACATAATCAATGATGGGAAAGCGCCAATCTCAGGACTCAGACCCGATTTGGGTTGAGTTCACCTCTTTAGCGTTTACGTTTCTATCATCCTCCTCTTCGATATCCATATCGTATATGGGTATGCAGAGTTGGTGTGATCTTACTGTGACTAGCAGTTCAGTTTCGGGCGGCTGCGCGAGTGATACTGCTAGTGCTACCAGTGCATCTGCATAAGCGTTCTGGAGACGCGGGATGTATTCAATGAAGAATTCCTCAAAAGAATCTGCCATTTTGATGGCCTCCTGGTGGTACGGGAGCAGGTCTGGGTTCCTGACTTCATACTCTCCACGGACTTGGTTGACTATCAATTGAGAATCTCCAAAAGCTTCGAGATATTCGACCCCCAGCTCCTTGGCGAAACTGAGTCCAATGAGGAGCGCGTTGTACTCGGCTACGTTATTAGAGCACGATCCAGTCAGTGAATACGCCCGAGGCATCACGTGCTTCCCCGGGGAAACTAAGACAACTCCAACTCCGGAGGAGACTCTAGAACATCCAGGGGTTATTGCCTTATTAACTGCTTTTGAAGCACCATCAAAGTATAATTGCCATACTTATTGGTGTGATGTGGTATTAACCTCGTGGGTTTCATCTGGCAAGTCATCATATACTTCAACCGTATCTGTTGTCGGACTTGCCGCCAAAAGATCACAAATCGCTTGTCCTTTGACCGACTTCTGCTGTTTGAAGTGCAAATCATACTGGGACAAGAGAAGGGCCCACTTCGCTAACTGCCAATTCATCGAACCCGGTTGAGTCATGAATACCCGTACCGGATTAACATTAGTAATGACGTAAATCGTCTGACCAACCAAGTAATGTCGCATCTTCTGTACTGCGAATACCAATGCGAGACATTCTTTCTCAATCATCGGATATCAAGACTCGGCGCCTATCAAAGTCCGACTTAGGTAATAGACTGCCTGTTCGTGACCATTATCATCGTCTTGTGCTAATAAAGCACTTATCGAATGGTTCATCGCCTTGATGTAAATCAAGAACGGTTTACCTGATTTTGGTGCAACAAGAACAGGGGGATTCATCAGATATGTCTTGATATCTTCGAGTGCTTTTTGGCAAGCATCGTCCCAAATAAATGATACGCCCTTCTTGTTTAGCTTAGAAAATGGTTGGCACTTCCCAGAAAGATTTGAGATGAACCGCCGGATGTAAGCTAAACGACCTTGCAATCCTCTGAGCTCCCTTAGATTCCTTGGGGGCTGCAATTCATGTATCGCCTTCACTTTGTCTGGGTTGATGTGTATACCCTTAGTGGTGACAACGAATCCAAGGAATTTTCCGCTGGACATTCCGAGGAAGGATTTTGTGGGATTCATCTTCAATTGATGGCTCCGCATGAGATCAAACATCGTCTTCAAGTCCTTGATGTGATCTTCTTTGTTGCGGCTTTTTACCACCAAATCATCAACGTAGCATTCAACCGTTTTCCTGAGGTGCTTCTGGAAAATCTTAGTCATCGCTCGTTGGTATGTGGCGCCTACGTTCTTCAGACCAAAAGGCATCACCGTGTAGCAGAAGACACCGAGGGGCGTTCTAAACGCTGTATGCTTCTCATCATCCGGGTGCATCTTGATTTGGTTATACCCCAAAAAGCCATCCATGAAGGACATTCTCTCGAATCCGCATGTATTGTCGATAATGACATCCGCGATTGGGAGAGGAAAATCATCTTTTGGACATGCTTCATTCAGGTTCCTGAAGTCGATGCAAATCCTGATTTTGCCATTCTTCTTCATGACGGGAACGATGTTGGCTAACCAGTCTGGATGTTGTTCCTCTCGGATAAATCCTGAGTCGATCAACTTCTTAACCTCTGCCTCGATGGCTTCCATAATCTGCGGACGAAACCGTCTTTGCTGTTGTTTGACAGGTTTGGCATCCGGCTTGATGTCGAGCCGGTGCATTGCCACATTGGGGTCGAGCCCTGGCATGTCTTCATAGTTCCAAGCGAAGACGTCAATATACTCCCTGATGAGAGCGATTAATTCCTCCTTCTCATATGGGGGAAGACTATCGCTGATGAATATGGGCTTTGGGTTGGCCTCATCGCCCATATTAATTTGGACTATTTCATCTTCAGTGGGGGGTTCCCTCTGTTCAAATCTATCGCCATACTGCATGTTTAGGTGATGAACCCATGGGTCCTCCCATGTCGGCATTTGATCGTCGTCCTCCATTGTAGATGGATCAGCCGTAGTCATGTTCGACATTAAGGTCTTGAATATTTCTCCCAAACTTGTGTCGGAATCCCCAGCTGAAGAATCTGGCAAGTACCCATCCTTAGCTTTGTTAGCAATTTGATCGATAATTTGCCAACCACATTCATCATCAGACGATGAAACATAGCCTAAGCCTCTTTTGTGACGGTAATAATCATCCGGTTCCCCTTTCGGTACATATGCCGCTTTGACTGGGATACGGGAACCTCGATCGAAGTATAAACCTTCTCCGAGTGTGAAATTGTATCCCTGTTTTTCCATGAGCATGCGCGCTTCCGGACTATACTTAGATAAGTGCAGACCAGATTTGTCATCATCCTCATCTTCTCTTAGGAAATGATCTGGCAACGGAAAATTCTCTCCTTTACCATAAATCACTTCTTTTTGTCCCCCTATTTTGGCAGGTACAATCCGGGTTGTTCCGAAATAATGCTGGAGGCGTTTCTTTGTTACATAAGATGATTGGAGCGGCATACATAAATCAGGATTATCGTCTAATCCTTTTATCGCATCATCAAGAGACAAGGAGTACTCTAAATCAGCTTTTATTTTAATATCAACAAGTTGCCAGTTACAACTACCATCTAATGATTGTCCATCGTCAAGATTGATTACAAAGGGTACAATGTCATTTAGAATAAAACCACCATTGTAATCGAATCCGGCTTCGGAATCAGCTTCTTCTCCGCTGTCCGTGCCTTGGACTGATGGTTCAGTATCGGATTCGTTACCATAAAGGAGAGAATCAGTAAAATAATTCTCAAACCCTTTAAATGGTTGCTTATCCGCGACCACCGTCCTGACTATTCCGTCAGTGTCGACGTATTTCAGACACTGATGTAAGGTGGAGGGAACTATAACGTTACTATGGATCCAAGGCCGACCCAGTAGTAGGTTATATGATGTCTCAGCATCAATCACGTAACACGTGACCTCCGTCTTCATATCACCCATTTGGCACTTTATTCGGATCTTCCCCAAAGGCCTTGACCTGCTGGTGTTGAATCCGTAAATGACCGTGCCTGTAGATACCAATTTGCTGACTGGGATGCCAAGGCTATGCATTAGGCGAAGCGGCATAATGCTCACAGTGGAACCCGGATCCACTTGGATTCGGTTGACTTCGCTGGAACCAATGTACCCGACAAAGTACAAAGGCCGATCATGGTTTGAATTCTTCGTTTGCATGTCCTCTTTGGTGAAGGTGATGCAGGGAAGGTTCTTAGCCTCTACATTACACTGTTGAACTAACATTTCTAGTTCTTCAGGAGCTGGCTTGATCCGAGTGAGGAACGCTTCTGAATCGGCCAAGGCCTCTTGCAAGGCTTCTCTTGTCTCCTTAGACAACCGCAGCAACTCATATAGCGTTATCCGCGCCGGAATATTGGCTAATTGAGCCATGATATCGAAAATACGCGGAATTCTCGAGTTCTCCGGTTTATCTCTTCCAATCGGACGATTGAAACGAGACTGCTTCGGATTCTGAACCTCCTGGGGTCCCTTTTCTTTCTGCTTATCTACCGGCTGTCGTCGAGCCTCCTCAACCGGTTTAGGAACCGTAATCACCCCCAGCTCTGTAAGAGTCTTGGCTGGTCCCCGTTTTACCACTCCTTGCTCAGCTAATTGATCACCAGGAGATGGATATTTGAAGTGATACTTATTTCCACTCCGGGTCGCAAAGACTTCCTGTTCTTCGTCGGAAAGCGGAAAGGTAGGAGCTTCATCGCCGTCTTCTTCGAAGATTGCGGAAGTTACATGACAAGACTTTCCTTTGCCCTTTCTTTTCAAAGACGTTTTCCACTGTTCATCTTCAATGAGATCTGGATGAACCCAGAGGATTTCGCCGTTCGGGGCTGTGTGTGGCACAAGTCCCTTTTGGCGCTGTCCATGTGGGTCATCATTCACCGTCTTCATTCCCACTTTGGTGATGCGTTTCGGCTCGAACCATGTCGTGGGCACCGATCCAAAGCTGATCAACACTGCGTTTGCTCCCACATTCTTTGCAGGCTTCAGGGTTATGACTCCTACATCAATCAATGCCTAGATCTTGTCCTTGAGGTGGTAACAAGACTTCGTAGGGTGGTGGACCGCTCTATGGTACGCATAGTACTTCGGGTCCGTCACTTTGCTGGCCCCTTCATGATCTACGATCGCCGACAGCTGGATTTTGTTGTTCTCCAACAAGTACTTGAAGATGCCGGGAACTTCATCATCCTTGAAGGAGTAGACTTTGGGAAACCTTTGCTCCGAAGACTTCTGCTTCTGAGGCCGTTGCTGCCATTGCGACTGCGACTGTTGTGGCGCTCGTTGTTGCTGCTGTTGCTGAGTTTGCAATTGAAAAGTTTGGTTAGCATCAACGGCATTAGCATGAGCTTTACCTTTTCCTTTCGGGTTGAAGTTCTGTTTCGGAGGATTTGTTGGCGGTTGGCCTCTCTCCGCCTTCTTTCTTCTGAGGAATCGCTCAGCTTGCTCCCCTCAGACTTTCAGATCCTTTCATGTCTTGGATGGTGCTGTGCCCATTGCCTCCAACACGTCCAGCGAAAGGTTGTTATGGCAGGTCTGGAGGATGAATTCCTCAGTGATCGGGTCCTGGCAATTCATCGCTTTGTTCCGGAACCTTTTGACGAAGGTGTCGACTAACTCCACATCCTTCTGCTTCTCATCGAGCAACGATCCGATAGAGATCTCGGTGTCGTCGTCGAAGAAATTTTTGAGGAACTTAGTCTCCATGTCGTCCCAGCTGTTTATGCTACTTGGCTTGAGGCGGCGATACCAATCGAAGGCGGCTCCGCGAAGAGTGCCAACGAATGACCACACCATTAGAGGCTCATTACCAGAGATTACCCCCAAGTGCGATTTGAAATAAATCAAATGCTAAGTGGGTGAACCCATCCCATTAAACGGCGTGAAGTTAATTAGACTGAACTTCGCCGGATATGGGATTGATTCCCACTCTCTTGGGTATGGACAAGGAATGCCCGTCTTTTTCGTCTCTTGAGCGGAAATCAATGTATTAATTTTGCTCTCGAGGTTTTTGATTTTCAGACTTTCACCCGAGTTTTCATCAGTACGATTCGGAGGTGGAAGCGTGGTGTTGTGACTAGCATCCTCATTGCTACCCCCTGCATTAATGGGAGGATCATTAACATTGCGGGTTTCATCCGCATTCGCATTCTCCACTTCCTGAACAACCGGATTACGGCGGCTTGGTTCGCCTTGCTGGTTCGTCTGTGCCTGGATCTGTTGATCATGCATCTCTCTCATGTTCTGCATGGCCATCTGCATTTCAAACCTGAAGCTTTCCTGTTGTTTGGCCATGGCTTCTTCGAGCATCTTGGCTACTTGCTCCGCGCTTATCATGAATGACTCGCGAGGTTATCCTTCACTGGACACAGTATTGTCAGACGCAATTGCTGAGCCGGCATCTGATTCTTCATCTCCCGAAGGTACTCTTGTCCGAACTCTACCATACGTTGCACGAATGATAGCTCCAGACTGAAGACGAGTTACACGTCGGGGCACCTCTGGAATCGCCTCGGGGTTGTCCTGAGCCGATGTTCCTTTACTGGTCATGTTGGCGGTGACCCTCGAATGTTCACCGTCTTCGACCACCGTTCTTCTTCGTCAGAAACGCCTAGACCTTGGTTTTGGCATTTCGGTACTAAGTCTTTCGAACACCGAAACTCTCTCGGGGACTGCAATGATGCAGTCGCATTCAGACAGTACCGCCCGAATGAGCTTTGAACAAGGGCACTGAGTTTCTGATTTTCGAGGACTCCTTTTTCTGGTTTTGCTCGTACCCCCAGCATGATAGTACAGCTCGTCCGTTTGAAAGTCGGAGCAACCTATCGTGTGTTGATATGATTTCCTAGGTATAACGTCATCGTCATCGGACGACAACGTTTCCTTCTGAGGATGAATTGCCTTCTTTGGGCTTTCGAGAGTCACTCGCCTCGAAACACGCCTTTGTGGGCGTGAATTCTCAACGGGCTCCCGAACTTCGATGCGCAAAGTGGTGCGCTTAGGTGTCATGATTTCTCTGTCATGATGAAGGTTACGGCGACCCCCAGCATGTTGGCTCGTTCGGGATTTCTTCATTGTCCCCAAACGCTCTTGAACTGGAATTTTGCCTCGTTCCTTGGGAAATGGACCGAGGTGCTCCAAAACCGACTTCCTTTTTTGGGACGGTCCTGTGGAATCTCCCGGAGTAGTTGTGGAAGTCATCAGCGGTTTGGATTGACTCGCCGGAAGTTAAACTTTCGGAGGCTGCAGTTGTTGCTCCTTGGTCTGAACCGCCGCTTCAGACTTCGGCCTCCAAACTCTACGAGTTGATGGCGGCTTCTTGACCACCTCTTTCTGTAGCTTCCGACAGGCTTCTTCAGCTTTAGCCCGTGCTTGCGCTGATAATGCGCGGCGTTTGCGGATGCGCTCCTCTAGCGTCGAGCGATTCCGTTTGACACGGACCCACTCCATCGTTGATGGCTTAGAGGAACCACCATTCATTTGTTGTTGAGGCTGTTTGCCTCGTTTGCTCTTCAGATCCGCATTGTAGCGGACCCCGTCAACAGACTCCATGGCCTTTGCGAATTGTTTCGCAAGGCGTTGACGCTGCCTTTGGCAAGCTCTCTTAGAGAGAGTCACCACGCCTTCAATGGTGGATTTGACCTGCTTAGAGGCCGGTGGGACTTCATCCGATGCAACTTCGGCACCAATCGGGGTGAAGTCGTCGTTGGTAGCTTTAATTTCTTCGCACCAACGAACTTTCCTCCTGGAGGAGAACTTCTGGGATTTCTTGGACTTGCGGGGGGAGGTTGATCCAGACGAGGACACGTACTCCTCGTATTTCTGCTGGTCGAACTCGTATTCGACCTCCTCCACGACCAGGATCGAGATCCACGGCTGCGACGCTCCGATCTCGGCAGCGAGATCGGCGGCTCCCACTGTGGTCGCCAGATTGTTCGCGGGAAAAATTGTTGCTTTCTTCATTACTGATTCCATTGTCATCTTTAAATAACAACTTTTTGAGTTACAAAGATCCGGTCTTTTTATAAGATCCGGTTACAATGAAAATCAAAACAAAGAAATAAAAATTACAACTTTTCTCTTGTTTGCCGAACAAATCACGAGCTCCTGTTATCCGGTCACTCGCTTACGTGGGTTGTTTGCCTGCGCCAATGGTTGATCCGTTGACCACCGCACGATCTAGATCCAGACAGATCTACGCAGTGTGACGGGTATTATTTCACCAAGGAAATAATAGCCGGAGGGATTATTTCACCAAGGAAACAATCGCTCGAATCTCGGGATCAAAGACCAAGCTTTGATCCGGAGTATAGCAACGTAGATCTGAGATCCGGTCCTCTCGAACTCCTGCCTTTTGTGATGCGGATGCTCGCCAAGAACCAGATCCGAACGTCTAAGTCTTCAAGCCTTCAAAAACTCAAGAACAAGGTCTCAATCCGGCAGAGTTTCGGCTCTCCAAAAGTCCTCCAAAAAGTGAACCCAAGTCCCCTATTTATAGGCAACCAGATCTGTGCCTTTGGCGCAGATCTGGGCCAGCCACCTCAGGGTGGCTCGGCACTGGGCTGAGCCACCCCGGGGTGGCTCGGCCACCGAGCCACCCCAGGGTGGCTCGGCTTTGGCCGAGCCACCTTGAGGTGGCTCGGTTTTGGCCGAGCCCCTCTGGGTGTTGTTTTCCGTCGTTTCCCGTTTTCCGGTTCTGTATTTGATTTATCCGGACCTTGATTTGATAGTCTGGATCTTTATTTGGCAGTAAATCCGCCTTGGTGTTTGAGTTCGAATCCATTTTATGGTTGGACGACTCGTTGACTTTCCGAACCGTTGGATTGATTGCGCACGCGAATGCATTCCGTTGCTCGCGTGCAATTCGTTAACCTCGTCACCTCGTCACTCGATGGTTCGTTGGTTTGTCGAATCACCATGTCGAGCTGTGCTAAGGGACCTATAGGCAATTTTATACGCCTACAGTTATAAGCGAACTCTATCAGTGGAATATGATCTTCCCAGCTACCTTGAAAGTCAATGATATAGGCTCGCAACATGTCCTCTAACACCTGGTTCACTCTCTCCATCTGACCATCCATCTGTGGGTGGAATACACTATTGTATGATAGTATGCTACTAAATGAATACTGGAAACTTCTCCAAAAGTGCAAAGTGAATACTAAACCTCGATCCGATATAATCGTATCTGGAACTCCATGAAGTCGAACTATTCCTCTAATAAATGTCCTCGCATATGTCTTAGCTGTATAGGTAGTCTTCACTGGAATAAAAATGTGTTGACTTCGTTAGTCTATCCACTATCATCCAAACAGAATCATTCACTTTCTTCGACTTCGACAACCCTACAATAAAGTCCATATATATGTCCGCCCACTTCCATTCTGGAATGGGTAAAGGCTGAAGTGTTCCTACCGGTCTCTGATATTCTGCTTTTACTTGCTGACAGGTAAAACACTTAGCCACATACTTTACAATCTCTCTACGTGTACCACTCCACCAGAAGTGTCTCTTCAGGTCCTTGTACATCTTTGTTGTCCAGCCCTCCCCGGATGATACTGAATCACGAATTCATAGTCCTTGATACTCTCAATCGACCGTTGCTATCTCTGGTTGAGTTCCTTCTGGAAAAAAAATACTTCAGACTCTGGTGGTTTGTGAACAACTCAAACTGCACTCCATATAGATAGTGTCTCCATGACTTCAGTGCAAATACCACTGCTAGTAACTCTAAATCATGAGTGGGATAGTTCTGCTCGTGCACCCTCAATTGTCGTGAGATATACACTACTACCCTCTGAGTCTGCATCAGTACACCTCCTAAACCTGCCAATGATGCATCCGTGTAGACCACAAATGTCCTGTTGCTGCTCGAAATAGTCAAAACTGGTGATGTAGTCAACTTAGCCTTCAATGTATCAAAGTTCTTCTGACACTCCATGCTCCAAATAAACTGTACAACCTTCTTTGTAAGGCGTGCAAGTGACATTGAAATCTTTGAGAAGTCCAAGATGAACTTCCCATAATAGTCGGCTAACCCCAAAAAGCTATGAATTTCGATAACCGTCTTCGGCGGTTCCTAATCAAGCACTGCTGAAACCTTACCTGGATCCACTACTATACCCTCTCTGCTTACCACACGGTCAAGAAATATGACCTCAGAAATCTAAAACCGGCACTTGCTAAACTTAGCATATAGCTGATGCTCTCGCAAGGTCTGCAAAGCCAAACGTAGGTGCTGCTCATGTTCTGATTCCGATCTCGAATAAATGAGAATATCATCAATAAAAACAATTACAAACTGATCCAAGAAGGGACGAAAAACCCGGTTCATCAAATCCATGAATACCACGGGTGCATGAGTCAATCTAAATGGCATGACCAGAAACTCAAAAGATTCATATCAAATCAGGAAAAATAGTTTTGGGAAAATCCATCTCTCAAACTCACAACTACAATAACCCAAAACGAAGATCAATCTTTGAGAAATGTTACGCTTCGCACAGCTGATCAAACAAGTCATAAATCCTATCAAATCCGGATAGTGAACTTGTTCACAGCATAATAATCTACACATAATAACTCATTTATCTAACTCTATCTGTAGCTCCCTCACCTCAGCAGGTGCCGTACGATAGGGTGCTCGGGATATCGGTACTATGCTCGGCTACAACTCGATGCAAGAAATAACCTCTTTCACTGGAGGAAATCTAGGTATGTCCTGAAAGACATCCTGATACTCTAAGACAACTCCGGTCTCACACAAATCAGTACTCTGGTCCCTCAGCATCACCTACTCGACGTGTACCAAAAATAACTCCATATTCCGGTCACCCTTTGAGGTTGCTACTATCTATATAAATCCAACGAATGCTCACAAGCTGACTGTTTCAGTAAAACAGTCAATACTAACATGGTATGATGATAGCTAATCCACACCAAGAAAGAATGTCAAAATTTGACATCAGCAACACGATCAACTCGATGACTAACTCAGAGTCATCTAGTCTGATGACACAACTCCTACAGATAGAAGGGACACTCTCCCTAGAGGAGCAGAGACTGACAACGGAATATCTAAAGAATGTGCTACAAGCTGAAACCTATCAACGAAGGTATGAAAGATATGAGATAAATGAATTTCCTTAATCAAACTAGATCCGAGCTGAAAAGAAAATCATGAAGAAAGCTTTGCTCGTACCTTGATCACGCAGTACTGCTGTATAAACTCTGCTGGTGGTGTAACATATATAGGACCATCTATCCTTCAGGAATCTCCTGGATAATGAAAATCTGGCCTGCTGGCCCCTAAATCCTCGGATTAACAAGTAGTGTCTCTATTCTCCCGCTGCTGGCCGAAATTGTGACTCTGAGACTATCGACCATGACCTCTATCATGCTGGTATACTACGGCAAGTCTTTCGCCCTTTGTTCGATCTTGTTGTGATTGTAACATGTACTCCAAACTTTGTGCTACTTTGGCGCTCTCGAATCATATTGTGCTCCTTTCTTATATTATCCTTGTTGCTGGGTTAAAATCATTCTTTCGCTGCTAGGATTCTCTAGATTCCGCAATAATTCTCTTGTCATTATCATTGTCACTATTCTGGTTTTGATTTCTTCCTTCACTACGGGTATATCCCCCTGTTTTACTTAGACTAGCTCTAACTGCTTGTTGAAGTAGTGACTAAAATTCTCCCAAATAGGTGATAATTGCTGCCCCGTCAAAAATCTTGATGTCATTGCTATCATCCAGCGATGTCCTTAATGTTGAATACATCTAACTTCTACTTGGTACTAAGTCAACGTTCAAGAAATTTTCACATACTCCTTCCCTTATAGGTTGCAACGGAAATTGGTGTGCCTTGAAACTCTGGTGCTCTTATTGTCTAATATCTTTCTTATTCTTTCAAAGCTAAACCTCCTGCTCTACGGCTCTATAAACAGCTGATTGTGGTAGTGGTGATGCCCTCATTGGTATTGCCTCTTTACTTTCATGATGGGTACAACCGGTGATGGAACTCCTGAAAGTGGTACTGTTGACGGAAACAGATACACCTCTTGCTCCTCAAGTGTTGTAAGATCTTGCTGCTAACGGTGCCATGAAGTCGATCAACTACTGTGGAGCCTGCTGCGGCTCGGCTCTGCATGCCTAGTTCTCCAGGTACAAGTTTTACCTCGACCACATCCTCGTTTCGATATTTATAATATCAAAAGGAGAGCTTAATTATCCTAGTAAATGAGATAGTAAAAATACACACACACACACACACACACACACACACACACACACACACACACACATATATATATATATATAACGTATCACAATACGAATTCATAACACATAGTATTCACGCAAATACCTTTAATCAACATAAAAATAGTTGTCATAAAAAAATATTCTTAAATTTTTAGATATACGCATATATCGTCCTCACTCAAACTAGGAAATTCTTATCGGACTCTATATATGAATCCTAGGAAACTCTAACCTAGCTCCACAACTCGACATAGGATGATCATAAGGATACTAGAACTAGAGCTCTGATACCAACTGTGACGGCTCTAGGTTCACACAAGGTTGTAGTCCAAGGTGAAACCAGGAATGTCAAACCTGCCATTCATCACACCGTACAATAACATGTTTCACCATCACAATTACTATCTCTCTAGAGTCAGCAACAGGTGTAGGTACAAAAGCAAGTAAAAGATAATACACGAGATATATGATGAAATGATAGAGATAAAAATGATATTTCATCATCCAATATACAGAAATATAAATAAATCTCTGAAATAACTAGTCTAGAGATCTCAACAAGTCTCAAATATAGAATATCTGATAAAAAGAAATAAGGCACACAACCTTTACAAGTTCTAGAACAAAACTCTTAAATGTCTAAACAAAATGTCAACAGTGGAGCTCCATAAATAAAATAAAACCACAAAAGAAAGATTGACGCTAATATGTATCGCCATCAACCTGTGACTCTCCGTGCACCTGGCTCGTTACCTAGAATGGGAGGGGACAATGAGCGTCAAAGCGCTAGCGAGCAACATCACAACCAACCCCAAGGGAGAAGGCTCGTTGTATATAGAAAAATACAGTTTATATATATATATATATATATATATATATATATATATATATAAATCATTGATCCTAACAAAAAGTAGATTATAGTATTTAGGAAATTACAACACGAGCATAGGTACGTCAAGCGAAATAATCCAAACAAGGAAACCCTTGTGTATATACTTTGTATCTCAAATCGTAAATCCCTAAACACCAAATCCGAAATCTAATGCATGGAACAAAAATTTAAAATAAGACAAACCCATCTCTACTTCTAGACATATTGTCATGTCAAACTCACATATGTGTCATGTACAACATATATAGTTATCATGTCCCAACCTCATGTAAAATGTCATGTCCTAATGCAGATAAGTGTCATACTCAAGGTTTAGCAAAATGTCTAACACATGGACTAACTATACTGAATGTCTAACACATGGGCTGTATATGATAAATGTCCAACATATGGAGTGAAAGATGAATGTCCAACACATGGACTGAATGAACTGAATGCCCAACACATAGACAGCCTAAAATATGGAAATGTCAATGAGATATATGAAAGGATATATACATACTAATTTCACACGTGTCTCGGTGTGCGGATCTAAACTGGTGTCCTCAAGTCATCTAACATGTATAGATGAATGATTAATCATTAAAATTTAGCATCAGATAATCGAGGCAACTCCTCGTGCACACAAAAGTATACAACAAACCTCAAACATGCACAAAGTGTGTGGTGGTCGACTGTAGAGGTCACCCCGGTCGACCGCGCAAAGAGCAGAAGCAAACTGCTCATCAATGCGCCTAGCGGTCAACTGCCACGTCCACCTGGGTTGACCGCGCAGAGAGCAGACAGATTCTGCTCAAATGCGCGCCCATCGGTTAACCATCGCGTCCACTACGGTCGACCGCCAAACAAACAGAAACCCTCTATATGTTTTTGACTGCTTCGAAATAGATCTAAACTTTGATAAATTCTTCTTAAATGAAAGTCTAATATTTCTAATAGTCATATAACAATATGCAACGAGAATTAACATAAATCTTACATCACTAAAAACCCTAACCATATGTATAAACATGATTCAAACGTTTTTTTTAAACAATAAATCGGGATTTAACATTTATGAAAACATTTTCAGATCTAGATCTCCTTAACAAAATTTCATTGGTGAGATTTTGAAATATGAAATACTTGATTTTCACATCATATGCTATAGTGATCTATAACTTAAACACAAAATACGATTTAGGCTCGAGTAAAACCAGATTAAAACTCAATAAAAATGGGCAAACAAAGGGTGTGAAGTTGGGCGAGATGTTATTCACCTGAGGGGTATTGATGAACTCCCAAAAAACATGTGAGAAAGATCCCTCGATGCCAAACACCACAAATCTCGCATTCTCCTCGCTTTCGCCTCATGAAACTTCCCCGAGAACACAAGTTTAGGGTTAGGGTTTGAGAGAGGAGGAGAGGGGTTACTAGGGTTTGGAAAATTGGAGAAAAGAGGTATTTTTCATATTTAAACATGTGTATATATGACAGCAAACCCAAAAAACTATAGTCCAAAACCCGAAACCCAAAACTGGAAAACCCAGTCTGACTAGAAATATACTCGGTATTTTGGCTGTAACTTTTGTATCCAACCTCAGAATAAGATGATTAAAGATTTATTGGAAAGCAGCTGAAGATATCTACAACTTTGGTGTTTTAATTTTTTTCCATATTCACAACATATCAATATGTAAAATACAAAATCTCTCCACCAGTCATAAATTTTCAGATTTATACATCGAGCATGATTTGTGCATTTGCTCTTATATATACATATATACATTGAATTGATCTCAAATCAATTTCTAGCATACTAAAACATCATAATATATTATTTATAAATATATACCATATTTATTATTATTTATCACAAAATATACAAATTTTTGGGGTTTTACAAAAGCCTACTAAGCACTTAATACCTTATACTTTCCCAGGCTTTGCACTTCATATACTCACTTGTTGTTGGCAGAACTAAAGTATTTAAAGCTTCTAAATTTACACTTTAGTAAATTTTATTATTCAAACGCGAGATTTTTTTGAGGAATTTTCCCATGTGATACTCACAAGCTAATTTTAGAACCTTTTAGCCCATAATGTTTTGTTGATTTTATTGCTAAATCCATCATAATTTTTTTAAAATAACTAGGGTAGATCTAAAATAGAATTAGAGTATGTTTAATTATAAGTTCAATAAATTGCAATGGTTAAAATTTTGAAATTAGCTTGTAGTTGTGAAAACGGCGAAGGAATTGAGAAAAATGTGAAGAATAAGCAAAACAGACTCCACCACACCTTGGTGTGATGTCTGCCACACCTGTGGTAGAATCTGCCCTGTTTTCATTGGTGTGATGTATATTATACCCTGGTGTGACAGAATCTGCCCTGTTTGCTATGGGTGTTGTGTGTGCCACACCAGGGTGTAGCAGACACGTTTTTAGAATCCTAATCTATTTGGTATTGTGTTTTGTTATAAATAGAACCATGTTTTTTAGGGTTTCTTATGGAGAGAATTAGCATTGTTTTGAACACTTTTAGAGGGAGATATTGTGTGGGAATTGAGAGCTTTGGTTAGGATTATATTTGAGTGATTTTGTGAGTTTTAACCAGTTGTATTTCTCCTCTATATAGTGAAATCTCCTAATCCTCTCCTTGTGGACATATGCAATTGCTGAACCACGTAAATTCTTGTGTTTCTGTATGATTTTGGTCGTTATTTTGTGAATTGCACTCATTTTTTGTTCTTGCTTTCTTCTCTCATCGCTCACCGACTCGTTTGGTTATCGAGCACGCTTCCGTACGACGTGCAACAAGTGGTATCAGAGTATAGCAACTAGTATCAAAGCTCAGGTTTTAGAACTAGGGTTTTAGATTAGGTGGTGGAAGATTCAGTTGGAAGCTTGGTTCTTGGAGTTCTAGGCTTCAGTGGAGTTAGGGTTTGAAGTTTCCGTTGAAGATCTTGCTTTTCTCATATGATTAGGAGTTCTATTTGGTATCCAATCTAGGGTTCAGTTGGATAACTTCTGAATTCTATAAAGTTTGAATCTTTTTTTGTAATTTGGAGTTAATGATTATGGATGAAGAAGTTGGTAAAAGTAGCAAGATGGCGGGTATAGTTCAAGTTGGTTTTCAGAACACTAAGATTAGTATGGTGAAATACAACGACAAAATCAATTTTGGTTTGTGGATGAGCGACATACAGGATGCGCTCAATGCTCAAAATTTAGAGGAGACCATCATGGTCAATGAGAGGCCACCTAAATATGAAAAGACTATATGAGAAAAGATAAATAGGAAAGCTTGTGGGGGTGATCAGGTCTTGTTTGGAACAGGAGCTGAAATATGATGTGATTGGGGTAACGTCTGCAATGAAGATGTGGGAAATTCTTAACAATAAGTACCTTACAAAGAGTGTTGAGAATAGTTTACACTTACTGTGAAGATTATTTAGATTTTAGATGTCCAGAGGTACCTCGCTTGCGGCTCATGTGAATAACTATACTAAGTTGTTGTCGGACTTGGTGAACGTGGATGAGAAGATCATGCATGAGTACAAGGCTATTATTCTTTTGGACACCTTACCGGATGAGGAGTATGATACCTTCATGCTTACCTTGTTAAACAGGAGATCTTCTATCACTTATAATGAAGTCACTAACACATTGACGAACTACGATTTGAGAAGGATGATAAGGAGACTTCTCGCTCTAGTACTTTAGGAGAGGCCTTGTCGACAAGAGATAGAAGCCCATATCCGAAAGGTGGAAATAGAGGAAGGTCAAAGTCAAGAGGTCGTCACCAGCTAGAAAAGTACCAATGTGCTTTTTGCAAGGAACAAGGGCATTGGAAAAGAGATTGTCCAAAGGTCAAAGAGAAGGAGAATGATAAGAAAAAGGGCCCGAAGGGCAACAAGGTGAATGTTGCAAAAGGCGATGATTCCGATGATTCGAACTTTTCTCTTTTGATTATCCGGAGGTGAACCATTTGGATGCATCAGATTGGATGATTGATTCTAACGCTACTTATCATGTGACCCCTAGGTGAGATTGGTTTGCATCGTTTGAGAGACTCGATGGGGGTGTTGTTGTCATGGGAAATGGTCAATACTGTGGCATTTGTGCGATAGGTACCATGCGGATTCAGATGCACGACAGAGTAGTCCACGAATTGAAGGAGGTGAGATTCGTTCCTCAGCTGAAGAAGAATCTTATCTCAGTTGGAGCTATTGAGGCGAAGAGATTCAAGGTGACCTTTGAGGACGTTATAGCAAAGGTTACTAAGGGATCTTTAGTGGTGATGCAGGGAGTCCGCAGTTAGAAATTATATTATCTGAAGGGGAGCACCAAGGTTGGCCAGGTTGCTTCAGCTATTTCAGAGGCGGACATGAGCAGGCTTTGGCACTACAGGTTGGGGCATACAGGAGAGAAGTTACTATATGCTTTGTGTAAGCAGGGACTATTGAAAGGAGCCAATAGTACAAAAGTGGATTTTTGTGAGCACTATGTTCTTGGCAAGAAAACGAATGTGAAGTTTAAAACTACTATTCATAGGACGAGGAGCATCCTGGACTACGTGCACACAGATGTTTAGGGTCTCACTAAGACGACATCACTTGGTGGTCGATATTGGTTCATCACGTTTGTTGATGACTGTTCTAGACATTGTTAGGTGTATGCCATGAAACATAAGAATGAAGTTCTAGATTTATTTGTGGAGTGGAAGAATAGATTAGAACTGCAGATTGGGAGAAAGATCAAGACGTTGTGATCCGACAACGGTTGTGAGTACACTTCAGACCCCTTTCAGTAGCTATGTCGAGACTAGGGCATAGAAAGGTACTTCACAGTTAGTCATATAACGCAGCAGAATAGGATGGCAGAAAGGCTGAATGGGTCTTTAGTGGAAAAGTTTTGATGCTTATTGGTGCATAGTGGTTTGGAGAAAATCTTTTGGGCTTAGTCACTTTTATATGCGAGCCACCTCATTAATAGGCTGCCTTCATCTACGATTGAGGGGAAAACCCCTATGGAGATATAGTCGGGAGAGAAAACACATGACTATGACCAGCGCAAGGTATATAGTTACCCTACATATTATCATGTTAGAACTAATAAGTTGGAACATCGAGCTAGGAAGGCCATATTTGTAGGATTCAAGCGTAGTGTAAAGGGATACAAGCTTTGGGATCCAATTGATAAGAAGATTGTAGTGAGTAGGGACGTCACATTCGATAAAGATTCTATCTTGAAGTTTCCCAGCTCTCATCAGGTGGAGAGCAACCCAACAGAGGAGATATCGCAGGTGGTGGAGATCGATGCAGCTCCACAATGTCCAGATGGTGCAGTATCCATTAGAGTGCCGACTGAGGTGACGCCAGGCAAGCATGAAGATGACATGGAGGATATGGATACTGATGTGCAGGAGGGACTGACGGCTCAGGTTCAGGATTCTATTACGGTTCGGAGATAGAGAAGAGACATACGAGTGCCAGCACGGTATGCCAACATAGTTGCGTATGCACTTCCGATGGAGAGTATCGATGAGATTGTGTCTACTACATTCAGAGTGGTCGAGCAGAGTTCGGAAGCTGATTCGTGGTAGGTAGCTATGCAGGAGGAGATAGAGTCTCTTCATAAGAACGATACATGGGAGCTTGTTGAGCTTTCAAAGAGGCGGAAGGCGATTGGTTGCAAGTGGGTATACACAAAGAAGGAGGGCATTGAGGGCACTCCATTGAGGTTCAAAGATAGGTTAGTTGCAAAGGGCTATGCACAGGAGGAAGGTATTGACTATAATGAGGTTTTCTCTCTAGTGGTGAAGCACTCTTCGATTCGGATTTTGCTAGATTTGTTGGTACAATATGGATTAGAGTTAGATCAGTTGGATGTGAAGACGACATTTCTTCATGGTGATCTTGATGAAGAAATATATATGACTCAGCCATTGGGATTCCGAGCTGTAGGGAAAGATAAGTTGGTTTGCAGGTTAAAGAAATTGCTATACGGTTTGAAGCAGTCTCCTCGACAGTGGTATAGGCGATTTGATGGTTTTATGCTTGGACATTCGTACACTCGGAGCCAGTTTGATCCTTGCGTATATTTTTGCATGTTGAGAGGAGGTGTGTACATTTATTTGTTATTTTATATCGATGACATGTTGGTTGCCTCTACTTCTAGGTCGACTATAGATGAGTTGAAAGCTCAGCTTTCAAATGAGTTTGAGATGAAGAACTTGGGTGAGGGCAAACGTATTTTAGGGATGAAGATCGGCAGAGACAAGAAGAAGGGCAAAATTTATTTGACACAAGTGGATTATTTGAACAAGGTTCTACAGTAATTTCATGTTAGCATGGATACGAAGCCAGTTAGTGTACCATTAGGAGCCCATTTGAAGCTTTCAGCTGGCCTTTCACCAAAGTCAGTTGAAGATCGAGAGTTGATGTCGAAGACTCCATATGTGAGTGTGGTTAGGAGCTTGATGTACGTGATGGTATGTACAAGGTTGGATTTGTCACAGGCAGTGAGCATGTTTTCGAGATACATGCATGATCCAGGAGTAGGTCATTGGGACGCCGTGAGATGGATTTTTAGGTACATTAGAGGTACGCTCAATGTTGGTTTGGTTTATGAACAGAACATTATAGGTGGGAAGCTATGCATTGGCTATGTTGATTCTGATTATGCCGGGAATTTTGATAAGTGTCAGTCTACGACGGGGTATGTGTTCACTTTGACCTGTGCGCTGGTGTGTTGGAGATGCACCTTACAGTCGATGGTGGCTTTGTCTATGACGGAGGTAGAATATATGGGGACTACAGAGGCTGTGAAGGAGGCTATTTGGCTTTGAGAACTTTTGGAGGAATATGGTATATCGCAGCGGTCCGTCACCATTCATTGTGATAGCATGAGTGCTATCTATTTGGCGAAGAATCAGGCTTTTCATGCGACGACGAAGCACATTGACGTTCGTTATCACTTCATTCGGGATGTTCTTGAAGATGGATATGTGGAGATTGTGAAAGTCCACATGAATGATAATCCGACGGATATGCTCACAAGGTGGTTCCGAGCAAGAAGATTGATCATTGTCGAAACTTGTTGCACATTCGTGATTGTTGAGGCCGTTGACGGCCATTTGGATGAATTACGAGCGGCTTGATCCCTTGGGAGAGGGGGTACGTAAGCAACCACATTGGTGTAGCCGAGTTTGGAGAGACGATGCATTGGTGCTCATGACGGTGTCGGCTCAGTGTTGGGAACACTTCGTCGAGGTGGAGAATTGTGAAAATGACGAAAGAATTGAGAAAAACATGAAGAATAAGCAAAACAGACTCCACCACACCCTAGTGTGGTGTCTGTCATACCGGTGGTAGTATCTGCCCTGTTTGCCATGGGTGTGGTGTCTGCCACACTTTGGTATGATAGAATCTGTCCTGTTAGCCATGGGTGTGGTGTGTGCCATACCAGGGTGTGGTAGATTCATTTTTAGAATCCTAATCTATTTGGGATTGTATTTTGTTATAAATAGAACCACGTTTTTTAGGATTTCTTAAAGAGAGAATTAGCATTGTTTTGACCACTTTGTGAGGAAGATATGATGAAGGAGTTGGGAGCTTTGGTTAGGGTTATATTTGAGTGATTTTATGAGTTGTAACCCGTTGTATTTCTTCTCTATATAGTGAAATGTCCCCATTCTCTCCCCGTTGTAAAACCCCGTAAATTTGAATATTTTATGATAAATAATAATAAATATGTTATATAGTGAAAAATAATATATTTTGATGTTTGGATATGATAAGAATTGATTTGGGATCAATTCAATATATATTTATAAAAATATGAGTGCAAATGCACAAAACATGCACAAATGCCAAAAGAGTGAAAATCTGGGAATAAGGACCAGCTATGAGTTTTTAAGTTTTGCATACCGATACAGTTAGAATTTAAAAAAGTATAAATGATAAAAGTTGTAGGTCTCTTCTTTATCTTTCCAACAAGTCTTAGATCATCTCATTTTGAGGTCGGATGAGGAAGTTACAGTCAAAATACCAAAGAGGTATTTTTCTAGTCAGATCAGGTTTCCTGGTTCGGGTTGGTTTCGGGTATTTTCAGGCCCGCACCCGTTTTTCTACTATATATAACATGTATTCACGAAATTTTTAGTACTATTTTAGTATTTTAAAACCCTAACAGCCACCAAACCTCCCAAACCCTAGTTTGATTTCATGGAGAAGATTGGAGGCTTTCAAGTGGATTTTTATTGATTTTTGGCTTTTAGGGTGGAGATCTCTTTCGACGTTGCTTCTAAAAGGTTTTTCTACAACCCCAGGCGAGTATCATCTCTACTAATCCCCCTCCTAGTTTTTAAATTATTTTTAAAGAGATTTAGATATGTTTTGTAGAGCCTATACGAATAGATTATGTATAAAAGATAACTCTTTTGTATTATATGTATAAAGATTGGGCCTTTTCATGCTAAAAAGGTTGAGAATGTTTTTACAAAGGTGATTTAGATATGATGGTGATTTTAAAACGTGGCTAATCTAAATAAAGAGGTTTGATTCGTTGTTTTGAGCTTTTATGCAGTTTTAGGGTTTTGAATACAAATCTAATGCATAAAACTATGTTTATAATTGTTGAGTTATTTCCAGATGTTCATATCTGCTGTGGCATGTTTGCATACAAATTTTATGAAGTTTTAAACATGTTTATATTGAGGAAACACGACATGATCACGATACATACAACCAGTTTGGAAAACTAGAATCAGGGTTCACGGTCGACAGCCACGGTCGACCGCGCGTAGGACAGAGACCTGGGTAGTCTCTGGAGCCCGTCGTGGTCAACCGCCATGGTCGACCGCCAGATTGTTTTGGCTATGCATGTTTATTTGAGTTGGATTTTGGTTTTTCGAATGTTTCTCTCGACTTTGTGATGATAAATTACAATATTAAGACTTGATAAACACCTGGAATAATGGTGAACTTCAGATGTGGACATGCACACCGAGATTTGTGCATATATGCTAGATTATGTTAGATTGACACACTTTCAACACGAGTTAAGTTGATAAACATATATAAATAATGTTATTCTATATGTATCCAAAAATAGGAGGATGAAACTGTAGGCGTCAAAAATTGCCGATAGGTCCCCACAAACAGCTCAGTGTTAACGAGCGACGATGAACGTCACTACCCGGTTCACAAGAGTTCAAATGACGTCGGTGAGCGCCTGAAGTGAACCGACGGACTACGTGAGCCACAGAATCTCAGAACAACGGGAATACGGGTTGACCAAAAACCCCGCGATCACTGCAAAAGGAGCAACGCCCTCCGTGTCCCGATCACCACATTGGTAATCCAACCAATGGGATCTACAGAGCTCGCCGTCGGGCTTCTAACGCACCCGGAATCAGTCAAATCCAAGTCCGGATAGAAGTACTACAGCGAAAACACCGTGGAGCGTCTCGGATAACACGAAACACCCCGGGGGTGTCTCAGAAAATCCGAGACACCCCAAGGGTGTCTCGGAAATTCCGAGACATCCCTAGGGTGTCTCGGAAATTCCGAGACACCCAAGGGGTGTCTCGGAAATTCCGAGACACCCCTAGGGTGTCTCGGATTTTTCGAGACACCCAGGGGTGTCCTCCTACTTTTTGAGCACCCCCCCTCTCCATTTGGCTATAAATAGCCCCCCTTGGCCTCCTTTGTGAGGGGCTCCTGATTTTGCTCTTGGCTTGGCTCCTCTCTTGATTTTTTGCCTTGAGCAAGATCTGAATTTTGAAGCGGCGAAGCCCTGCCGGAGTAAGGAGTCGGAGTTTTCAAAGAGAGCGGCGAAGCCCTGCCGGACCGAGGAGTGAGAGTTCTTCATCAAATTTCTTCATTCCCCCTTTCTTTTCCTTGGTGTTACCCTTCGCAGGTGACACTAAGAAGAGCTAGTGTCTCGTTTTAGCCGAGATATAAGCTTTAAACTTCTGAGATCTCACGCGGATCGACGAAGTTCTGTTTCTATATCCCTTCGCGGATAGACGAAACTCTGCCGGATTTTTCCAGAACGAATCTGAAGAGTCGGCGGTCCACGGATATCAACATCTCCATCACAGGCCAACAACCCACGCAAGCGAGACCGAACCAAACCGGGATCTCGTGTTTATTTTCGCTAAAGTTGTAATCATTTGTTTTCATTTAGATTTTGTTGTAACGCCTGAAGTTGTAACAGATCTCAAAAAGAGCAATGAAAACAGCAACTTTTCCCGAAAACAGAAACCTATTTACCGCAGAACGATTGAGTAAGAGTATTACAAAAGTATCGTTATTACATGTATCCGGAAATAGGGAGATGAAACCTATTTGCCGCAGAACGATTAAGTAAGAGTATTACAAATGTATCGTTATTACATGTATCCGGAATAGGGAGATAATAAAACCTATTGCTGCAGAGCGATTGAGTAACGAGCATTACAAAAGTATCGCTATAGCATAATATGATTCACACATAATTATTTGATCAGTTATAAATTTTACTTCCATGATAGATTACCCATGAGTAGGGTATTTATTTTGTAATTTTGGCACACCCGTTATGGACGACAGTCATATTTCGTTTTGGTTTGGTTGGCATCCTCTTATATTAGACCAGGCTACTTGGATGTACTTCGAGATGAGACATTTATTCTTTATGTTGGAGATTAGAGTATGTTTCCTTGACTATTTGTTTTTCTTTCATAGAAAGTTATATGAATGATATGATATATGTATGACTGACTCTATTTTCTTATATACTTCTATCCTTTCCCTAGGGAGAGGAAGTGATGATCTCGCTAGCGCTTTGACGCTTGTTGTTTCCCCTCTTTCAGGCAGCGAGTCTGGCGCACGGAGGGTCGCAGGTTGATGGGACATCTTAGTTGTTTGTTTAGCTACTTATCATATTTTGTAGTTATTACAAAACTTCAAATGTAGTTGATTATTTTCAGACTCTAGATTGATATTTTATTTCATAGAGTTGAGAGCTATTGTCAGACTTTGTTATTTGACTCATTGTATTTGAAATTCAGTTCAGATTCAGAGATATATCTATTTCATCCCAGTTGGGCTCATTATTGATATTTCATATGCTTCTTCTGTGTACATTCGATGTCATTCTATTTCTATTTTGCCTGTCTGTACCTTCGTTTATTTATTGCTTCCACTAGAGAGATAGTGATTGTGATGGTGAAACATGTCGTAGTATGGTGTTTGGTGCTTGGCAGGTTTAAAAATCTGGGTTTCACCTTGGGCTGCAGCCTTGTGTGAACACTGGGGCGTCACATCCGTAGACGTAGGCAATTGTCGAACCACGTAAATTCCTATGTTTGTGTGTGATTTTGGTCGTTATTTTGTGAATTGCACTTGGGTTTGGTTTTTGTTTTCTTCTCTCATCACTCATCGACTCGTTTGGTTGTCGACCACGCTTCCGCATGGCATGTAATAAGTGGTATCAGAGCATAATAGTAGTGTCATATGAGGAAATTTTAGAGATCTAGCTTTCACTTTTGTACATATGCTAGTGTTTTAGCCCGTGCTAAGCACGGTCTTATTTTAGTTCATCTATATTTTGTCGCGTTCAATTACTCTCATCTGAATATAATTTTCATATCTAATGACTCAATCTCCTTCGAAACATGTGAACCGACTCTCACCTACTCCCAATAAGGTTAGAAAATATGTATCCACATGGAAATAACAATATTAAACTACTTATATAAAAGCTATAATTAATATTTATGATCATCTAAAATAAACTTTTATAAGAAATGATAAAAATGAAAATAATCAAAATATACTAAATGCAAATTAAGATGTAAGAATATTTAATGTTCAAAAAGCATTTTTAGCAAATGATGTGTCACCAAAAATAGTTTTTCAATCAATCAAATAGTCATAAGATGTTATAATCAAAATATAAAGAAGAGCTCTAATAATTTGTAATTATTTTTTCTCCATCTTAATCCTCTTCTAGAAAGTTGAAAGAGCTGATTCTTTGTCCATTTCTACAAAATAAAAAACATATTTACTTATTAAATTTAACATTAAAATTTTATATATTAAAATTAATTAATATATAAATAAGCTAACCTGATTGTATCCTTATTTTTTTATTGGTTGTAGGTGGGCGTTTAAATACAAAAGAGTCAATTGAAGCAATAGGCGAAATATATAAAATCTTCTTTTTGCATTTACTATTAATGGTGGATATCAATGTGGATAAGTCTGGAGTTAATTCAACAGATTGATTATCAATGGTACTATATTCATTCAATTCAATTGGTTTCTCATTCTGTGATAATAATACATTCGTCTTTGTACCACAAGTTAATGATTTCAATTTTGAAATTACGAAACTAATATTATATTTAGCAAACACCATCTTCTTTGAATTTTTATCAATACAATTTCTAGGTATCGATAAGTCTAGAGTATTTTAAATTGACTGACTGTAATCGCCATCAACCATCATCATATAGAGTGATTTATCAACCTTTAATAAAAATAAATTTAGTATTACAACAATAAATACATTGCAAACTATTGTGGAATATAATTTTATTAATATTTTCCTTCAGTTAGTAATAATAACCCATTGAGTTTTTTATCATCCAGATCATCGTTAACGATTCTAATAATCGTGTAGTCTTCAATGCATTTAGTGATGCCTATTCCATCCATCATATGTAAGGTAAGTTTATACCTAAAGTTAAATACATATTCACGTTATATACTGGTTATTCAATTTAATATTTATAAACTATTAATAATTTATATTTATAAAATTATAATATAATGTTTATATTTCTTCTACATATTTGATTTTTTAATGACGATTGCATTGAAGAACCTTATTAATTTCTTTCCACTTGTTATCGTAATCATCATGAGAAGGATATAACCTACTAGACAGCTCCTCAATTCCCATCATTTGAGCATTCCAAAAGAAATGTTTCTACTAAAATAAAGTATAGATAAACAATATATTCATCATCAATTGAATTAATTAAAAACAAAAAAATAATAATAAAGTGCATGATAAATCAATTAAAATATTAGTGTTTCAAGCATATTATGTAATAATAAAACAAACAACAAAATTTTTATCATTATATCATGTTTTTTATATTGATATAGTATTAAAAACTATAATTGAATATATATAATTTATAAAATAATTCAATAGAAAGATAAATTAAAATCCACGTACATTGCCATCATTAAATTCCTTTACTTCGAAAATGTCATCAATTGTACCAATTGTAGGCGTATAAAATTGCCTATAGGTCCCTTAGCACAGCTCGACACGGTGATTCGACAAACCAACGAACCATCGAGCGACGAGGCGACGAGGTCAACAAATTGCACGCGAGCAACGGAATGCATTCGTGTGCGGTTCGGGGAGACAACAAGTCATCCAACCATAAAATGGATTCGAACACAAACACCAAGGCGGATTTACTGCCAAATCAAGATCCAGACTATCAAATCAAGTCCGGATAGATCAGCTACCAGAACCGGAAAGCGAGAAACGTCGGAAATCAACACCCCGAGGGGCTCGGCAAAAACCGAGCCACCTCAAGGTGGCTCGGCCAATGCCGAGCCACCCTGAGGTGGCTCGGTAGCCAAGCCACCCCAGGGTGGCTCGGCCCAGTGCCGAGCCACCCTGAGGTGGCCGGCCCAGATCTGTGCCAAATGCACAGATCTGGTTGCCTATAAATAGGGGGGTGATTCATTATTTGGGAGGACTTTTGGAGAGCCGAAACTCTGCCGGATTAAGACCTTGTTCTTAAGTTTTTGAAGGCTTGAAGACTTAGACATTCAGATCTGGTTCTTGGCGAGCATCCGCATCACAAAAGGCAGGAGTTCGAGAGGACCAAATCTCAGATCTACGTTGCTATACTCCGGATCAGAGCTTGGTCTTTGATCCCGAGATTTGAGCGATTATTTCCTTGGTGAAATAATCCCTCCGGCTATTATTTCCTTGGTGAAATAATACCCGTCATATTGCGTAGATCTGTTCGGATCTAGATCGTGCGGTGGTCAACGGATCAACCATCGGCGCAGGCAAACAACCCACGCAAGCGAGTGACCGGATAACAGGAGCTCACGATTTGTTCGACAAATAAGGAAAGTTGTAATTTTTATTTTTTTTGTTTGATTTTCATTGTAATCGGATCTTATAAAAAGACCGGATCTTTGTAACTCAAAAAGTTGTTATTTAAGAGTACAATGCAATCATCAATGAAGAAAGCTACCATTTTTCCCGCGAACAATCTGACGACCACAGTGGGAGTCGCCGATCTTGCTGCCGAGATCGGAGCGTCGCAGCCGCGGATCTCGATCCTGGTCGTGGAGGAGGTCGAGTATGAGTTCGACCAGCAAAAGTACGAGGAGTACGTGTCCTCGTCTGGATCAACCTCCCCCCGCAAGTCCAAGAAATCCCAGAAGTTCTCCTCCAGGAGAAAAGTTCGTTGGTGCGAAGAAGTTGAAGCCACCAACGACAACCTCACCCCGATCGACGCCGAAGTTGCGTCGGGTGAAGTCCCACCGGCCTCTAAGCAGGTCAAATCCGCCATTGAAGGCGTGGTGACTCTCTCTAAGAGAGCTCGCCAGAGGCAGCGTCAACGCCTTGCGAAGCAATTCGCAAAGGCCATGGAGTCTGTTGACGGGGTCCGCTACAATGCGGATCTGAAGAGCAAACGAGGCAAACAGCCTCAAAAACAAATGAATGGTGGTTCCTCCAAGCCATCAACGATAGAGTGGGTCCGTGTCAAACGGAATCGCTCGACGCTGGAGGAGCGCATCCGCAAACGTCGCGCATTATCAGCGCAAGCACGGGCCAAAGCTGAAGAAGCCCGTCGGAAGCTACAGAAAGAGGTAGTCAAGAAGCCGCCATCAACTCGCAGAGTTTGGAAGCCGAAGTCTGAAGCGACGGTTCAGACCAAGGAGCAACAACTGTAGCCTCCGAAGGTTCGATATCCGGCAAATCAACCCAAATCGCCGGTGATTTCCGCAACTATTCCGGGAGATCCCACAGGACCATCCCAGAAGAGGAAGTCAGTTTTGGAGCGCCTCGGTCCACTTCCCAAAGAACGAGGCAAAGCTCCAGTCCAAGAACGGTTAGGGCCAATGAAGAAGTCCTAAACGATTCAACATGCTGGGGGTCGCCGCAACCCTCAACATTTTGAGAAGATCGTGGCACCCAAGCGCACAACTTTGTGCATTGAAGTTCAGGAGCCCGCTGAAGATTCACGCCCACAAAGGCGCGTTTTGAGGCGCGTGACTCTCGAAAGCCCAAAGAAGGCAAGTCGCCCTCAGAAGGAAACATTCTCGTCTGATGACGAGGACGTTATACCTGAGAAGTCGTGTCAACAAACAATAGGTTACTCCGATCGTCAAGCTGACGAGTTGTACTATTGTGACGGGAGCACGAGGAAAACCAGGAAGTGGAACCCTCAAAGACTAGAGACTCAGTGCCCTTGTTCAAAGCTCATTCGGGCGGTACTGTCTGAATGCGACTGCATCAAGGCAGTCCCCGAGAGAGTTTCGATGTTCGAAAGACTTAGTACCGAAACGCCAAAACCAAGGTCTAGGCGTTTCCGACGAAGAAGAACGGTGGTCGAAGACGGTGAACATTCGTGGGTCACCGCCAACATGACCAGCAAAGGAACATCGGCTCAGGACAACCTCGAGGCGATTCCAGAGGTGCCCCGACGTGTAACTCGTCTTCAGTCCGGAGCTATCATTCGTGCAACGTATGGTAGAGTTCGGACAAGAGTACCTTCGGGAGATGAAGAATCAGACGCCGGCTCAGCAATTGCGTCTGACAATACCGTGTCCAGCGAAGGACAGCCCCGCGAGTCATTCATGATAAGCGCGGAGCAAGTGGTCAAGATGCTCGAAGAGGCCATGGCCAAACAACAAGAAAGCTTCAGGTTCGAAATGCAGATGGCCATGCAGAGTATGAGAGAGATGCATGATCAACAGATCCAGGCACTGACGAACCAGCAAGGCGAACCAAGCCGCCGTAATCCGGTTGTTCAGGAAGTGGAGAATGCGAATGCGAATGAAACCCACAATGTTAATGATCCTCCCATTAATGCAGGGGGTGGCAATGAGGATGCTAGTCACAACACCACGCTTCCACCTCCGAATCGTACTGATGAAAACTCGGGTGAAAGTCTGAAAATCAAAAACCTCGAGAGCAAAATCAATACATTGATTTCCGCTCAAGAGACGAAAAAGACAGGCATTCCTTGTCCATACCCAAGAGAGTGGGAATCAATCCCATATCCGGCTAAGTTCAGTCTAATTAACTTCACGCCGTTTAATAGGATGGGTTCACCCACTCAGCATTTGATTTATTTCAAATCGTACTTGGGGGTAATCTCTGGTAATGAGCCTCTAATGGTGCGGTCATTCGTTGGCACTCTTCGCGGAGCCGCCTTCGATTGGTATCGCCGCCTCAAGCCAGGTAGCATAAACAGCTGGGACGACATGGAGACTAAGTTCCTTACAAATTTCTTCGACGACGACACCGAGATCTCTATCGGATCATTGCTCGATGAGAAGCAGAAGGATGGGGAGTTAGTTGACACCTTCGTCAAAAGGTTCCGGAACAAAGCGATGAATTGCCGGGACCCGATCACTGAGGAATTCATCCTCCAGACCTGTCATAACAACCTTTCGCTGGACGTGTTGGAGGCAATGGGAACAACACCATCCAAAACATGGAAGGATCTAAAAGTACAAGGAGAGCAAGCTGAGCGATTCCTCAGAAGAAAGAAGGCGGAGAGAGGCCAACCGGCAACAAATCCTCCGAAACAGAAGTTCAACCCGAAAGGAAAAGGTAAAGCTCATGCTAATGCCGTTGATGCTAACCAAACTTTTCAATTGCAACCTCAGCAACAGTAGCAACAACGAGCGCCACAACAGTCGCAGTCGCAATGGCAACAACGGCCTCAGAAGAAGAAGTCTTCGGAGCCAAGGTTTCCTAAAGTCTACTCCTTCAAGGATGATGAAGTTCCCGGCATCTTCAAGTACTTGTTAGAAAACAACAAAATCCAGCTGCCGGCGATCGTAGATCATGAAGGAGCCAGCAAAGTGACGGATCCGAAGTACTGCGCATACCACAGAGCGGTCCATCACCCTACGAGGTCATGCTACCACCTCAAGGACAAGATCCAGGCGTTAATCGACGTAGGGGTCATAACCCCGAAACCGGCCAAGAATGTGGGAGCAAACGCGGTGTCAATCAGTTTTGGATCGGTGCCTACAACTTGGTTCGAGCCAAAGCGCGTCACCAAAGTCGGGATGAAGACGGTGAATGATGACCCACATGGACAGCACCAAAAGGGACTTGTGCCACACACAGCCCCGAACGGCAAAATCCTCTGGGTTCATCCAGATCTCATTGAAGATGAATAGTGGACAACGTCTTCAAAAAGAAGGGGCAAAGGAAAGGCTTGTCATGCAACTTCCGTAATCTTCAAAGAAGACGGCGATGAAGCTCCTACCTTTCCGCTTTCCGACGAGGAACAGGAAGTCTTTGCGACCCGGAGTGGAAATGAGTATCACTTCAAATATCCATCTCCTGGTGATCAATTAGCTGAGCAAGGAGTGGCAAAACGGGGACCAGCCAAGACTCTCACAGAGCTGGGGGTGATTACGGTTCCTAAACCGGTCGAAGAGGCTCGACGACAGCCGGTAGATAAACAGAAAGAAAAGAGGCCCGAGGAGGTTCAAAATCCGAAGCAGTCTCGTTTCAGTCGTCCGATTGGAAAGGATAAACTGGAGAGTTCAAAAACTCCACGCGTCTTCGACATCATGGCTCAGCTAGCCAATATTCCAGCGCGGATAACGCTATATGAGTTGCTGCGGCTGTCTAAGGAGACTAGAGAAGCCTTGCAAGAGGCCTTGGCCGATTCAGAAGCATTCCTCACTCGGATCAAACCGGCGTATGAGGAACTGGAACTTTTAGCTCAACAGTGCAATGTGGCAGCTAAGAACATTCCCTGCATCACCTTCACCAAAGAGGACATGCAGACGAAGAATTCAAACCATGATCGGCCCCTGTACTTCGTCGGGTACATTGGCTCCAGCGAAGTCAACCGAATCCAAGTGGATCCGGGTTCCGCTGTGAGTATTATGCCACTTCGCCTAATGCATAGCCTTGGCATTCTAGTCAGCAAATTGGCGTCTACAGGCACGGTCATTTACGGATTCAACACCAGCGGGTCAAGGCCTTTGGGAAAGATCCGAATAAAGTGCCAAATGGGTGATCTGAAGACGGAGGTCACATGTTATGTAATTGATGCTGAGAATCATATAATTTACTCTTGGGTCGGCCTTGGATCCATAGTAATGTTATAGTTCCCTCCACTCTACATCAGTGTTTGAAATATGTCGACACCGATGGAATGGTTAGGACGGTGGTCGCGGATAAACAACCATTCAAAGGGTATGAGAATTACTTCACAGATTCTCTCCTTTATGGTAACGAATCTGATACGGAACCATCGATCCAGGGCACGGACAGCGGAGAAGAAGCTGATTCCGAGGCCGGATTCGATTACAATGGCGGTTTTGTTTTAAATAACATTGTACCCTTTGTAATCAATCTTGACGATGAACAATCGTCAGATAGCGGTTGTAACTGGCAACTTGCTAATATTAAAATAAATCATGATTTAGAGTACTCCTTGTCTCTTGATGATGCGATAAAGGGATTATACGATAATCCTGATTTATGTATGCCGCTCCGATCATCTTATGTAATAAAGAAACGTCTCTAGCATTCTTTCGGAACAACTCGAATTATTCCTGCCAAGATAGGGGGACAAAAAGAAGTGATTTACGGTAAAGGAGAAAATCTTCCGTTGCCAGATCATTTCCTAAGAGAAGACGAAGATGATGACAAATCTGGTCTGCACTTATCTAAGTATAGTCCGGAAGCGCGCACGCTCATGGAAAAACAAGGGTACGACTTCACACTTGGAGAAGGTTTATACTTCGATCGAGGTTCTCGTATCCCAGTCAAAGCGGTGTATGTACCAAAAGGGAAACCAGATGATTATTATCGTCACAAAAGAGGCTTAGGCTACGTTTCCTCGTCTGATGATGAATGTGGTTGGCAAATTATCGATCAAATTGCTAACAAAGCCAAGGATGGGTACTCGGCAGATTCCTCAGGATCGGACTCCGACACAAGTTTGGGGGAAATATTCAAGACCTTAATGTCCAACATGACTTCAGCTGATCCATCTACGATGGAAGACG
The DNA here is from genome assembly GCA_022839385.1 of Asparagus kiusianus. Taxonomy (NCBI): domain Eukaryota; kingdom Viridiplantae; phylum Streptophyta; class Magnoliopsida; order Asparagales; family Asparagaceae; genus Asparagus; species Asparagus kiusianus. The sequence continues at coordinate 42,555 of BQKN01000656.1, read as the reverse complement.
ATGAGCAAATGCCAACGTGGGAAGACCCGTGGGTCCATTATCTGAACTTACAGTATGAAGATAGGTTTGAACAGAGGGAACCCCCCACAGAGGACAAGATAGTCCAAATTAATATGGGCGATGAAGCCAACCCAAAGCCCATATTCATCAGTGATAGTCTTCCTCCAGATGAGAGGGAGGAATTAATTGCCCTCATTAGGGAATACATCGACGTCTTCGCTTGGAACTACGAAGACATGCCAGGGCTCGACCCCAATGTGGCAATGCATCGCCTCGCTATCAAGTCGGATGCCAAACCAATCAAACAACAACAGAGACGGTTTCGTTCGCAGATTATGGAAGCCATCGAGGCAGAGGTCAAGAAATTGATCGACTCAGGGTTTATCCGAGAGGAGCAGCATCCAGACTGGCTGGCCAACATTGTCCCAGTCATGAAGAAGAATGGCAAGATCAGGATATGCATTGACTTCAGGGACCTGAATGCAGCATGTCCGAAAGACGACTTTCCTCTCCCAATCACAGACGTCATCATCGATAATACGTGCGGATTCGAGAGAATGTTCTTTATGGATGTTTTTTCGGGGTATAACCAGATCAAGATGCACCCGGAGAATGAGAAGCATACAGCGTTCAGAACGCCCCTCGGTGTATTCTGCTACACGGTGATGCCTTTCGGTCTGAAGAATGCGGGCACCACCTACCAACGAGCGATGACTAAGATTTTCCAGAAGCACCTCAGGAAGACGGTTGAGTGCTACGTTGATGATTTAGTGGTAAAAAGTCGCAACAAAGAAGATCACATCAAAGACTTGAAGACGATGTTTGATCTCATGCGGAGTCATCAATTGAAGATGAACCCTACCAAATCCTTCCTTGGAATGTCCAGCGGAAAATTCCTTGGATTCGTCGTCACCACTAAAGGTATACACATTGACCCTGATAAGGTGAAGGCGATAAATGAATTGCAACCCCCAAGAAATCTAAGAGAACTCAGAGGATTGCAAGGGCGTTTAGCTTACATCCGGCGGTTCATTTCAAACCTCTCTGGGAAGTGCCAGCCGTTCTCTAAGCTAAACAAGAAAGGTGTGTCGTTTGTTTGGGACGACGCCTGCCAAAAAGCACTCGAGGATATCAAGACGTATCTGACGAACCCTCCTGTTCTTGTCGCACCAAAATCAGGTAAACCGTTCTTGATTTACATCAAGGCGATGAACCATTCGGTAAGTGCTTTATTGGCACAAGACGATGATAATGGTCACGAACAGGCAGTTTATTACCTAAGTCGGATATTGGTAGGCACCGAGTCCCGATATCCGATGATTGAGAAAGAATGTCTCGCATTGGTATTTGCAGTACAAAAGATGCGGCATTACTTGGTCGGACAAACGATTTATGTTATCTCTAACGTTAATCCAGTACGGGTTTTTTGACGCAACCGGGTTTGATGAATTGGCGATTAGCGAAATGGGCCCTTCTCTTATCCCAGTATGATCTGCACTTCAAACAGCAGAAGTCGGTCAAAGGACAAGCGATCTGTGATCTTTTGGCGGCAAGCCCGACAACAGATACCGCAGAAGTATATGATGACTTGCCGGATGAAACCCACGAGGTTAACACCACATCGTATCAACAAGTATGGCAATTATACTTTGATGGTGCTTCGAGAGCAGTTAATAAGGCAGTAACCCCTGGATGTCCTAAAGTCTCCTCTGGGGTTGGAGTTGTCTTAGTTTCCCCGGGTAAGCATGTGATGCCTCGGGCTTATTCATTGACTGATCCGTGCTCTAATAATGTAGCCGAGTACAACGCGCTCCTTATTGGACTCAGTTTCGCCAAGGAGCTGGGGGTCTAATATCTCGAAGCTTTTAGAGATTCTCAATTGATAGTCAACCAAGTCCGTGGAGAGTATGAAGTCAGGAACCCAGACCTGATTCCGTACCATCAGGAGGCCATCAGAATGGCGGATTCTTTTGAGGAATTCTTCATTGAATACATCCCGCGTCTCCAGAACGCTTATGCAGATGCACTGGCAGCACTAGCAGTGTCACTCACGCAGCCGCCCGAAACTGAACTGCTAGTCACAGTAAGATCACACCAACTTTGCATACCCATATACGATATGGATATCGAAGAGGAGGATGATAGAAACGTAAACGCCAAAGAGGTGAACTCAACCCAAATCGGGTCTGAGTCCCGAGATTGGCGCTTTCCTATCATTGATTATGTCCAATATGGCATTTTACCGGAGGATGTAAAAGAAGAGAATCTATTTGCCGAAGAGCACCACGGTTCTTTTACAATATCGAGACTCGTACATTATACCGTCGAGGGTATGATGATTTGCTTCTCCGATGCCTTTCGAACGAAGAAGCAAAAGAAGTTCTTAAGGAAGCACACGAAGGGGAATGCGGTGCGCATCAGCCTGGTCCCAAGCTGTATGATCGAATCAGAAGAATGGGATACTTCTGGCCAACAATGGTACGTGATGCAATCGAATATGCACGAGAATGTCACGCCTGTCAAGTGCATGCGAATTATATGCACCAGCCACCGGAGCGGTTACACACGTCAACCACGTCCTGGCCATTCGAGACATGGGGTATGGACATTGTCGGTCCTATTTTTCCTCCTTCAGTCAAAGGTGATCGATTTATCCTCGCTATCACGGACTACTTTTCAAAGTGGGCTGAAGTAATTCCGCTTAAAGAAGTGAAGACGAATAACGTCATCAACTTCATCAAGCATCATGTCATATACCGACACGGCATGCCGAGACGGATCATTCATGACAACGGTCCGCAATTCATAAGCAATGCTTTCATCAGGTTCTATGACAAATTCAAGATTCAAGATGTTTCGTCAACGGCTTATTATCCCGCTGCTAATGGATTAGCTGAGACTTTCAACAAGACGATCATCAAGATCCTGTCAAAACTCGTGAAAACCAATAAGCGAGATTGGGACGATAAACTCGGCGAAGCACTCTGGGCTTATCGCACCACGGTACACACACCTACGGGAGCCACCCCGTATTCGTTGGTATACGGATGTGAAGCTGTGTTGCTTTTGGAGATTCAAATCCCGTCCCTTCAGATCGCTCTCGCAACGGAGATGACGACCGAAGAACAGCATCGAAAACGTCTCGAAGAACTCGAGAGATTGGATGAAAAGCGCCTGGAAGCTCAACAACACATCGAGTTCTATCAGGCTAGAATGTCCAGGGCTTTCAACAAGAGAGTCCGACAGAGAAGCTTCAAGGAAGGAGATCTGGTTCTCGCCGCTCGCCGACCGATAATCCTCAACTCCAAGAAGAAAGGTAAATTCGAATCCAAGTGGGAAGGACCGTTTGTAATAGACACAGTCTATTCAAACGGCGCTTATCGCCTAATTTATCTAGAGGGTGTCAGGCAATTAATGCCAATAAATAGGAAATTTTTAAAAAAGTACTATCCCTAGTACATTCAGGATAACTCATTTATCGGGAAGTTCCTTGAAGAATATTACACTTAATATTCTAGAGGATAACCCAAATTCATTTTCACCACCAAAATCCCTCACTGATCAATTCCAATTGACAGTGAGTCCACCAAAAAATGTTCTTCTGGGCCTCTTGACTCTTTCCATGAACAAGAGGTCCACTTTCAGTTCGGAGTCCCCTTTCGATAAACGAAAGAACTCCCTTTCTTTTCTCTTTTGTTAAACCTTCTCATGGTTATAACTGAAGTTAAAATTTCACTTCGATAAACGAAGAACTCATCTTTCGATCAGATAACCAATCCTATAAAAGGTAAGTTTATCTAGGTCTTCCAGATTCTCGGAGTGGAGATCCCACTTCTAGTTTCTTTCTTGCACTGGAAATAGAATATAAAATTCTTCTTTTCCAGAATCAAGGAATAGAATATAAAATTCTTCCTTCCTTGTTTGGGGAATAGAATATAAAATTCTTCCTTCCCACATTGATCCTTTTTCCAAAAATTTATCAATTTAGGATTCATCCTAGGAACTTTATCCCGAATCCTAAGCAGGGATAAGTCTGCGCCTAACATGCGCTGCCGGTTTAGTCTTTCTCCGAAGAAGAAGACACCAGAGTTCGATTCTGAGGTATTTTATCCTGAAACCTAAGTAAGGATAAGTCTGCGCTTAACACGCGCTGCCGGTTAGTTCTTAACCGTTAAAAAGAACACCCGTCCGCATATTCAACATTGTGGCAGGTTGTTATTAATAACACCAAAATCCATGCCTCATACGCATGGGGAATTTCATCCTGAATCCTAAGAAAGGATATGTCGGCGCCTAACATGCGTCGCCGGTTTAGTCTCTTTCTCGTAGAAAGAGACACCAGAATTTAATCCTGGGGTGTTTTATCCCGAAGCCTAAGTAGGGATAAGTCAGCGTCTAGTACACGTTGCTGGGTAGCCTATTCCCATAACAATGGCGAAGTCTACATATTCGAAGTTGTAGCAAAAAGTCTAAGGGAGTTCATTCCTTTAGCACAACGTCACATGCGGAACGGATTAAAACAATCCGCATGTAAGCCCGACTCAAACGGTAGTCGGTAAGAGCACATCAAATCCGTTAAAGGCTGAGGATTTACCAAAAATTCTAAGTCAACGTCTCATACACATTGCTGTTTAGTCTTTTTACAGGAGAAAGACGAAGTCTACGTATTCAATGTCGTAGCACTGAAAGAGTTAACTCTTTTAGCTTAACGTCACGTGCGGAACGGATTTAGATAATCCGCATGGTAGCCCGACTCAAACGGTAGTCCGTAAAGGCTAATCAAATCCGTTGAAGGCTGGGGGTTAGCCAAAAATCCTAAAGCCAACACCTAACACGTGTCGTCGGGTAGCCTATTCCCGTAACAATGGCGAAGTCTATGTATTCGACATCATAGCACAAAGTCTCAGAGGATTCGATCTCTAAGCGCAACGTTACGTGCGAACGGATTTAAACAATCCGCATGCTAGCCCGACTCAAACGGTAGTCGGTAAAGGCTCATCAAACCCGTTGATGGCTGAGGGTTTGCCAAAAATCCTATGAGTATTATGGTCAATCATTTCAAACAGAATGACGAATCATAATAAAGATAAAGACGAAAACCAGTTTCACTAAAGGAATCAAAAGTCAAAGTACTCAGCAAACAAAATCATACATCAAGCCCATGACCAAAAATCTGCTGACTGATCTTAGATAGCTTCTCATCATAAGCTTGCTTAAGTTCAGCTCTGATGGACTCCTCGGTGGTGGATGAAGTCCTCACAGCAATCTCCTCTATCTCGACTAGCTTCTGCTTCAAGGATTTCAACTCATCAGATAAGGCAGTGTGGGTTCGTTGATCCTGTGCTTTCGTCATCTGAAGAATACCAAAAGTCTCATCTTTTTCACGAAGTACTCTTCTGAGCTGGTCTATCTCGGTCATACAAGAAGTAATAGAAAGATCGAGCTAGGCAAGCGAAGATGATCTAGCAGCAAGACTGGTCTCAACTCGATCTACTCGGTCCCGCTGCATCTGAATCTCAAGCTCAGCAAGAATCCGAGTCTCGCGCAATGACTGTAAGCGGGTATCTAGCTCGGCAGCAATAAATGAGGAGGCTCCTGCATCTCGGAGCTCACGAAACATCTGAAGCTCATGCTCTAGGCAATCGAGGTCATCAACTATAGCCTTGGCCAAATCTGGATATCCTGCTTCCCTTATCGAATTGACTTTGGGATCAAGGAAAGGCTTGAATTGGCGAAGGAAGAGTCCACCATGGAAGAGCTTGCCAATCGTAGCATTCACAAAGGGGAAGAAGGAGCTAAGTTCTATGCAGAGAACGATCTTCTCAGGATCGTTATCTGATAGCAACTCCTTCACAAGGACATGGAGCTGAGAAGAAACCCCTACACAAAGAAGAACCGTAAAAAAAAATGCTTTGAGGAGGAAATAAATAACATTCTCAGTTGCTTAATTCATACCCTCTTGAGTCACTGGGGGTAGTGGGCGTGTAACCGCTGTAGATGTATCAACTGGTGTAGTTGGTCTCGCAGTCGGCTCAACAGGATCAGTCTCGACAAAAGCTCCTGTCAAACACAAAACAGAATTCTCAGAGACATCACATTATAGCTGCATTAGTCAAGAATTGGCTAGTCCCATAATTAACTTGGGAGGAGGCACGTACCTTCAAAATAATCATCCTCGGGATTCTTGGGGAATGAGGACCCAGGGAACATATCTCCAGGTAACTGGTCATCAATCTGAGGAGAGCTATATATGAAGTGGAGCATAGGAGTGTCCACAAGCAAGACTTCCTCATCAAAATCATCAGTCGAGAAATCTAACACAAGAGAATATAAGTACCAAAGAAGAATGAAGAGATTACAACCAACAGAAATGAGTTACCTTTTACGGGTGCATTAGCCTCTTTATTTCCAAAATCCACGTTCGCCTCCTGCAAGTTATCTGAAGGAGCGAGAAGTACAGAGACAATTAGAGGATGCACAAATTCCGAATCATTCATTCCTTGGTGTGCCATCTAAAAGATACATTGTCGATGGTAGATGTACCTGGATTCGCAGAATCAGGTCATACATTGATATTCTCTCTAATGTCAGCAGCTCCTGTAGGCTTCTCTACTTGGGGCAACGAATCGGGCTCACCAGAAGATACAGGAACAGGATCAGGACTCATCTCGCTCTCTCCACGCTCTCCTATATAGAGATGGAAGAGCATGAGTCAATGTTCTGAATAATCAAGAGAATGGTTTACAGGGTAGATGTTACCTCCGTCACTAGCAGGATCATCACCAGCCAAATCCATATCAGATACTCGGGAAGCTGCACGTGGCTTGCGGGCTAATCTCTTCTGCCTAGCAGTAGGGACAATAATCGAAGGTCTCGCCTGGGGAGGAGGACAAAACTCTTCTTCCTGGTCACCAATGGTCCCTGAAACACCAAACCATTGTCAGCTTTAATAATTCTGGAAAACAAAAAAAAAATAGATGGTTAACCTCGCTCGGAAAAGTCATCGTAATCTTCAGGATCTCCACCTAAAGCCTCGTCTGCAGAATGGAAGGTCCTCATTCCCTCTTCATCAATCCGACGAGTCTTGTTCCGTATCCTCTGTGACCGAGCGTTTTCCCAAATCCTATGAGAATCAACCTGAGAAGCTTCCTCGGCCTCTAGCTCTGCAATCGGCTTCACGGGGATAGTCTTATTAGCTGCTAACAACCACTTGCAGCTTAAGAAAGTGAGGTTTAACTGCCGATCAGCACTCGGGAGACTGAACTTAGCACCAGTACAGCCAGTCACGGTCCACAACCATGCACGAAGACCATCCACCAAACCGCCGTGGGCCCGAAGCTGCTGACGGGGATTCCCGACGTAAAGCTGATCATAGCCAAACTGGCGAGCGAATCGGCAGGGTAGATATGGCTCTATGAAACACTGATCCCTCACCCGAAAAGTCAGATAACCTGGCCTAATGTTTACCAACCAGTTAAAGCAGCCGATGTCTATGTGAGTTCGATACTCCCTCGGCCTCTCCTCATCTATCAAACAATTACCGTATCGGCCGGAGAACTGCGAAAAGCAAGTGGAAAATGTCCAACACTTGTGGACCTACAGCTGCTGTCTGATGTCAGAAAATCCGCACCCCTCCCACTTGCCATTCTCAAGCAACTGTAGTAGGGGAACGGAGTGGTCTGTGGCGTTCGGTACCGACATCATATCAGAACGGTGAAGGACGAACCAAGCTATCAAATAAGTGTACGGAAGCTCCGTCTTAATGGTGGGAATCTGACCCGGCAAATCACTTTCCTTCCGTGTAAAGGCACCAGAAAGCTGTCGAAGTCCTCGATGAATGTTAGCCACCATCACCGGAAGAAGTGAAAGTTCTTTCTTGTAGGCGAGCTGAACTGCTGGGTAGAGTACTTCCACGGGCAAGGTGTCGCCAGACTGATATGGAACCACGCATTTCTTTAACCAAATAGCGATATAACCGGCAAGAAGAGTCATCGGTCGAATCGGTGCGGTTGCATGCCATAAAAATGATTTGAACTTGGTCCCTGCAAGAAAGCCACCCTCTGTTTTCAGGAAAAGTTGCTGTTTTCATTGCTCTTTTTGAGATCTGTTACAACTTCAATCGTTACAACAGAATTAAATGAAAACAAAATATTACAACTTTATCGTTAATAAACACGAGATCCCGTTTTGGTGCGGTCTCGCTTGCGTGGGTCTTTGGCCTGTGACGGGGATGTAGATATCCGTGGACCGCCGGTAGATCAAGATCCTTTCCGGGAAAATCCGGCAGAGTTTCGTCTATCCGCGAAGGGATATAGAAACAGAACTTCATCGATCCGCGTGAGATCTAGAAGTTATAAGCGCATGTCTCGGCTAAAACGAGACACTAGCTCTTCTTAGTATCACCGCTA
>BQKN01000656.1:0-25755 GCA_022839385.1 Asparagus kiusianus | reverse complement strand
GATCTTGAATACATAGACTTCGTCTTTCTCACGGGAAAGACTACCCGACAACGCGTGTTAGGCGTTGACTTCATCTCTGTCTTTTCTGAAAGCAAAGACAGGGGAAACTGGGAGAGGAAGAATTTTATATTCTATCTCACAGTATTGAAGAGGAAGAATTTTATATTCTATCTTCAATTGGAAAAGAGGCCCAACGGGAGAGGAAGAATTTTATATTCTGTCTCCCATTGCTGAAGAGGAAGAATTTTATATTCTATCTTCAGTCGGAAAGGAAACTCGGGGTGGGATCTCCACCCCCAGAATCCGAAAGGTGAAACTAGGAGTGGGATCTTCACTCCGAGAATCGAAAGGCTGAGAGAGGAAGAATTTTATATTCTGTCTCACAGTGCTGAAGAGGAAGAATTTTATATTCTATCTTCAGTTGGAAAGGAAACTCGGGGTGGGATCTCCACCCCCAGAATCCGAAAGGATGAAACTAAGAGTGGAATCTCCACTCCGAGAATTGGAATAATCCGGATAACCCTAACTGTCGTAAGGTTTGGTTATCTGATTTGAAAGTGGACCTCTCGTTCATTGAAGGAATCGAGAGGGGATTTTGGTTGTGGCCCTAACTGTAGTAAGGTTTGACCAAGTGGGAAAATTTGAGAATGATCCTAACCGTAGGAAGGTTTGATCGCTCGATTTGAAAGTGGACCTCTCGTTTATTGAAGGAATCGAGAGGGGATTTTGGCTTTGGTCTTAACTGTAGTAAGGTTTGACCAAGTGGGAAATTCAGAACGATCACAACTGTAAGAAAGTTTGATCGTTCTATTTGTGGGCCTCTCGTTCATTGGAGGAATCGAGAGGAGATTTTGGTTGTGGTCCTAACTGTAGTAAGGTTTGACCAAGTGAGAGGTGTGTGGTAGAAACCACAAACACCAATGAAAGTTTTGTGAGGAAAAATTAATCCAATGAAGTGATCAGATTTCATCTTAGCAAAAAAGTGTTTGTGAGAGTTAGATTCTGACAAACAAGAACATTCGGAATTCGAACATTAATTTCTTGTTCATCAGCGACCGGGTTATCCCTAAGAATACCCCGATGTGGTATTCTTCCGGGAACTTCCCGGTACCTCAATTTTTTCTCTGAAGATACTAAGGATAGTATCTTTTCAAGAATTTACCATTTATTGGCATCATAAGCCGGTCACCATCTTTGGTGACTAAGCGATATGCACCGTTCGAGTAAACTGTTTCTACTACGAACGGTCCTTCCTATTTGGGTTCAAACTTGCCCTTCTTCTTAGAGTTAAGGATCATAGGACGTCTCTCGGTCAAGACCAAGTCCCCTTCCTTAAAACTCCTTTATCGAACTTTTTTGTCGAAGGCACGAGAAATTCTGGCTTGGTAAAACTCAATATGCTGTTGAGCTTCCAGGCGTCTTTCATCAAGCATCTCGAGTTCTTCGAGGCATTTCTGATGCTGTTCTTCGGTCGTCATCTGAGTTGCGAGGGCGACCCGAAGAGATGGAATCTGGATTTCCAAAGGGAGAACGGCTTCACATCCGTACACCAATGAGTATGGGGTTGCGCCTGTCGGTGTACGCACCATAGTGCGATAGGCCTATAGCGCCGTGCCGAGCTTGTCGTCCCAATCCCGTTTGTTACTCTTTACGAGTTTTGACAAGAGCTTTATGATAGTCTTGTTGAAGGCTTCAGCTAATCCGTTTGCTGTGGGATTGTAGGCTGTTGACGAGATGTCCTGAATTTTGAACTTTTCGCAGAACCTTATGAAGGTGTTGCTGATAAATTGAGGACCGTTGTCATGTATGATTCGTCTTGGAACACCATGCCGGTAGATGATATGGTGCTTGATGAACGCAATGACGTTGCTCGTCTTAACTTCTCTGAGTGGAACTGCTTCGGCCTATTTGGAGAAGTAATCGGTGATTACCAGGATGAACCGGTCACCTTTGACGGACGGGGGGTTTATAGGACCAACAATGTCCATTCCCCAAGTCTCAAATGGCCACGACGTCACCGAAGGATGCAGGTGCTCCGGAGGTTGGTGCATATAATTCGCGTGTACTTGACACGCGTGACACTTTCGGGCGTATGCGATTGCATCGCTCATCATGAAGGGCCAAAAGTACCCCATTCTTCTGATGCGATCATAAAGCTTGGGGCCGGGTTGGTGTGCGCCGCACGATCCTTCATGCGCCTCTCTAAGCACTTCTTCAGCTTCTTTGGTTGATAGGCAACGTGCTAGCAGCCCATCGTACCCCCTGCGATACAGTGTTTGATTCTCCGTATTATAGTAGAATCTTAGAGCTCTTCGTCTGATTGACTCTCTCTCCTTCACGTCTTCCGGCAAGATTCCATGCAAGACGTAGTCGATGATGGGGAAACGCCAATCTCGGGGTTCGAACTCGGCATGAGTTGTGTGCACCTCCTGGACCTCTTCCTCTTTGTCATCTTTATCGTGAAGCGGCACTAGAAGTTGGTGAGTTCTTACCGTGACAAATTGTTCTGTTCCGGGAGGCTGTGCTAGAGATACGGCTAGAGCCGCTAATGCATCTGCATAGGTGTTTTGCAACCGCGGAACGTGCTCGATGAAGAATCCTTCAAACGATTCCGCTAGTTTCACCGCCATCTTGTGGTATGGGATTAAATCCTGACTTCGGACTTCGTATTCCCCTTGGACCTGTTTAACTATCAGTTGAGAATCACCGAATGCTTCGAGATACTCAACCCCCAGCTCCTTGGCGAAATTGAGTCCGATAATCAATGCGTTATACTCTGCCACATTATTCGAGCATGGCTCGGTTAATGAGTAGGCTCGGGGCATCACGTGTTTTCCCGGGGAAACTAAGACAACCCCAACTCCGGAGGAGACCTTAGAACATCCAGGAGTACCTGTGACAAGAGCCGCTCGGGAAGCACCATCGAAGTACAAACGCCACACTTGTTGGTACGAAGTTGCGTTGACTTCGTGGGTTTCATCAGGTAAATCGTCATATATCTCGGCGGCGTCCGTAGTTGGATTAGATGCCAGGAGATCGCAGATGGCCTGCCCTTTTACTGACTTCTGCTGTTTGAAGTGCAGATCGTATTGGGACAAGAGTAAGGCCCATTTTGCTAACCGCCAACTCATGGAAGCTGGTTGAGTCATGAACACCCGGACTGGGTTAACTTTGGAGATGACATAGATGGTCTGTCCAACCAAGTAATGCCGCATCTTCTGAATGGCGAACACTAAGGCGAGACATTCTCTCTCAATCATGGGATATCGAGATTCCGCGCCCACCATAGTTCGGCTTAAATAATACACCGCCTGCTCGTGACCGTTATCGTCATCTTGTGCAAGCAATGCACTCAATGAGTAGCTCGTCGCCTTGATATAAATCAAGAACGGTTTGCCTGATTTTGGTGCAACGAGTACGGGAGGTTTCGAGAGATATTCTTTAATACTCTCGAGCGCCTTTTGACAAGCATCGTCCCATACAAATGACACGCCCTTCTTTGTGAGCCTAGAGAACGGTTGGCATTTCCCCGAAAGGTTCGAGAAGAATCGACGGATATAAGCCAATCGTCCTTGTAGTCCTCTGAGCTCTTTGAGGTTTCTCGGAGGTTGCAGTTCATTGATCGCCTTTACTTTATCCGGGTCAATGTGAATACCTTTGGTAGTGACGACGAATCCCAGGAATTTGCCACTGGACATTCCGAGGAAAGACTTGGTAGGGTTCATCTTCAACTGATGGGCCCGCATCAAGTCGAACATGGTCTTCAAGTCTTTAATGTGATCTTTCTTATCATGACTTTTCACGACCAGATCATCCACGTAACACTCGACCGTCTTTCGGAGATGCTCCTGGAAAATCTTCGACATAGCTTGTTGATATGTAGCACCTGCATTCTTCAAGCCGAAGGGCATGACTGTGTAGCAGAATACGCCGAGAGGCATTCTAAATGCGGTGTGCTTTTCATCATCTGGATGCATCTTTATCTGGTTGTAACCAGAGAAACCATCCATGAAAGACATCCTCTCGAACTCGCACGTGTTGTCGATGATAACATCCGTGATGGGGAGAGGAAAGTCATCTTTTGGGCAAGCAGCATTGAGGTCCCTGAAGTCGATGCATATCCGGATCTTCCCGTTCTTCTTCAGGACCGGTACAATATTGGCAAGCCATTCCGGATGTTGCTCCTCTCGGATGAATCCCGAATCGACGAGCTTTTTGACTTCAGCTTCGATCGCTTCCATCATTTGCGGACGAAACCGTCGTTGTTGTTGTTTGACTGGTTTGACGTCCGGCTTAATGTTGAGACGATGCACTGCTACATTTGGATCCAGCCCTGGCATATCTTCATAATTCCAGGCGAACACATCGATGTACTCCCGGATAAGAGAGATTAACTCCTCCTTCTCCTCAGGTAGGAGACTGTCGCTAATGAATATCGGCTTCGGATTTTCCTCGGTTCCCATATTCACCTGGACTACTTGGTCTTCAGTAGGAGGCTCTCTCTGCTCGAACCTATCACCGTACTTCATGTTTAAGTGATGAACCCACGGGTCTTCCCATGTCGGCATCTCATCATCTTCTTCTATTGTCGCTGGATCAACCGTGACCATGTTCGACATTAGCTTTTTGAACATTTCACCAAGACTAGCGTCGGAATCCCAAGACGAAGAGTCAGAAGAATATCCGTTTCTAGCTTTGTTGGCAATCTCATCAATGACCTGCCAATAACATTCGTCATCTGAGGAGACATAGCCTAAGCCTCTTTTGTGGCGATAATAATCGTCGGGCTTCCCTTTTGGTACATAGGCCATTCGAGGTGGAACTCACGGGCCTCGACCAAAGAAAAGACCTTCTCCGATCTTGAAGTCATATCCCTGCTTTTCCATCATATTACGTGCTTTCGCATCGTACCTGAACAGATGTGGGGCAGGTTTATCGTCGTTGTCTTCTTCTTCCATGAAGTGGTCGGGTATCGGAGATTTCCTTCCTTTGCCGTAGACGACCTCCTTTCCACCCCCAATCCCTGCGGGAGTGACAAGCGTCGTTCCGCACGGATCATGTACCTTTTTGTCATGCAAAATGACTGAAGAGGCATATACAAATCAGGGTTATCATAAAGCTCGTTAGTGACATCGTCAAGACACATTGAGTACTCTAAATCATCGTTTATTGATAGTTCTTCGGCAAGTTGCCAATTACAACTATTTTCCGATGATTTATCATCGTCAAGATTGATTACAACGGGTACAATGTCATTTAAAACAAAACCGCCGTCATAATCAAACCCTGGTTCGGTATCAGCTTCATCTCCGCTGTCCGTTCCTTGGGCCGATGGTTCAGTATCGGATTCAGCGCCGTATAAAAGGGAATTGGTAAAATAATTCTCCAATCCCTTAAACGGTTGCTTATCCGTGACCACCGTCTTGACTTCATTGTTTATGTCTACATATTTAAGGCACTGATGCAGAGTTGACGGGACTATAAGGTTACCGTGGATCCAAGGTCGACCCAATAGTAAGTTATAGGATGTTTCCACGTCAATCACATAACAAGTGACTTCCGACCTCAAATCCCTAATCTGGCACTTGATTCGGATCTTCCCCAAGGGCCTAGACCCGCTGGTGTTGAATCCATAAATCGTCGTGCCAGTGGAAGCTAATTTGCTAGTCGGGATTCCGAGATGATGCATCAATCGGAATGGCATGATGCTAACAGCGGAACCCGGATCAACTTGGATCCGGTTGACAACGCTGGAGCCAATGTGACCAGTGAAATACAAAGGTCGATCATGCCTCGAATTCTTCGTCTGCATGTCTTCTTTGGTGAAAGAGATGCAGGGAAAATGATGCGCCGCCAGATTGCATTGTTGAACTGAAGACTCCGGTTCTTCAGGAGATGGTTTGATTCGAGTCAAGAAGGCTTCCGAATCACTCAAGGCTTCTTGTAGCGCTTTCCTTGTGTCCTTCGAAAGGCGCAACAACTCGTATAGGGTTATCCTAGCCGGGATGTTGGCCAATTGCGCCATGATGTCAAAATGGGGCGGAGAGCTTGCATTCCTCGGTTTGTCTCGCCCAATCGGATGATTGAATCGAGACTGCCTCGGGTTCTGAGCTTCTTGACGTACAGGCTCTTTCCTTTTTTCCTTCTGCTGGACTTTCTCTGCAGCTGCAGGTGTTGGGGGAATTGCTAAAATTCCTAACTCCGCCAATGTCTTGGAAGGAGGGGTTTTGGTGCCCAATTGCTCGGAAGCATCCGGGTACTTGAAATGATACTCATTCCCACTTCGGGTTGCAAAAGCTTCTTGCTCGTCTTCAGAAAGCGGGAAGGTTGGAATTCTTTCGTCATCCTCTCCCGGAATAGCAGAAGCACCGTAACAGGATTTCCCTTTACTCTTTGACTTCTTCTTTTTAGAAGAGGTCCCGGTCCATTGTTGGTCTGTGATCAGGTCCGGATGAACCCACAGGATTTCGCCATTCGGGGCCGTATATGGTACAAGCCCTTTCCGGCGCTGTTGGTGAGGATCATCGTTCACCGTCTTTACCGCTGCATTAATCACTGGTTCATGTTGAAACCAGCTCGAGGGAACCGACCAGAAGCTGATGGACACTGCATTCGCACCCACCTTCTTCTCCTTGGGCTGCTTCATAGTAATAACCCCTACATCGATTAGGGCCTGAATTTTATCTTTAAGAGCATAGCATACCTTGGTAGGATGGTGCACCGCCCTGTGAAATGCGCAGTACTTGGGATCGTTGACCCTCTTGGCATCTTCTTGATCCTGGATCGGAGGCAACTTGATCTTGTTGTTCTCGACGAGGTATTTGAAGATACCAGGAACTTCATCTTCCCTGAATGAGTAGACCTTCGGGAACCTCGGCTCCCCGACCTTTGCCTTCTGGGGTTGTTGTTGCCACCTGGATTGTTGAGGCGCCCTCTGTTGCTGCTGTTGCGGCTGTTGCGGCTGTTGCGGCTGTGCTTGCACCTCAAATACTTGATTCGCGGCTGTTGCATTCGCATGTGCCTTCCCTTTACCTTTGGGGGTAAAGTTTGGTTGCGGGGCACTATTTGGTATTTGCCCTCTCTCCGCCTTCTTCCTCTTGAGGAATCGCTCGGCTCATTCTCCCTGCACCTTCAGGTCCTTCCAGGTCTTCGGCGGCGCCATCCCCATGGCTTCAAGAATGTCGAGCGTCAGGTTGTTGTGGCAAGTTTCAAGGATAAAATCCTCACTGACCGGATCCCTACAATTCATTGCTTTATTCCGGAACCTCTTCACAAAGTTTTCGACCGTCTCGCCATTCTTCTGCTTTTCATCGAATAGCATGCCGATCGAAACCTCAGTGTCATCATCAAAGAAATTTGTTAGAAACATATCCTCCATGTCGTCCCAGTTGCTGATGCTCCCGGGCTTGAGACGGTGATACCAATCGAAGGCAGCTCCACGAAGAGTGCCGACGAATGACCGCACCATGAGAGGCTCATTTCCGGAAATGATTCCTAAATGAGACTTGAAGTATATTAAGTGTTGGGTAAGGGAACCCTTCCCATCAAACGGCGTAAAGTTAATTAGATTAAACTTTGTCGGGTATGGGATCGATTCCCATTCCCTTGGGTAGGGACAGGGTATACCAGACCTTTTTACCTCTTGAGCGTTCATCAACGCGTTGATTTTGCTCTCCAGGTCCTTCATCTTCCTGTCTTCACCCGTCTCGGTCTTCGAGTGGCTTCAAGGAGAGGTGACGTGGTCTTCTTTCGTATTATCTTCCACGGGACCACCCCCATTGTCGGTGGTGATAGGAGGGATATTGACATTATCCGCTTCCCGTTCATTCTCCTCTTGATTCGGAGTATTGCGACGACCGGGATCTCCTTGGTGGACTGTCAGCGCCGCAATTTGTTGGTCATGCATCTCCCTCATTCGCTGCATGGCCATTTCCATCTCGAATTTGAAGCTATCCTTTTGCTTGGCTAGGGCTTCTTCAAGTATTTTGGATACCTGTTCAGCACTGATCATAAGCGATTCATAATGTTGGCCTTCGCTGGATACGGTATTGTCGGATGCAACTGCCGAGCCAGCATCAGATTCTTCATCTTCCGACGGTGATCTTGTTCGAACCCTACCATACGTTCCTTGTATGATGGCTCCGGACTGCAGACGGACTAGACGTCGGGATGCCTCCAAAATTGATTCGAGATCATTTCGTGTCGGTGTCCCTTTGCTGGTCATATTGACGGTGAACCTTGGAAATTTTCCATCTTTAATCACCGTTCTTCTTCGTCAGAAGTGCCTTTGCCTTGGTCTTGAAATTCTCTCGAACACCGAGACTCTTCTTGGGTTTTGTACGCAGGAGCATTCCGATAGTATTGCCTTGATCATGTTGGCGCACGGGCAGCGAGACTCCATGTCCTGCACATATTTCTTCCAGGGTTTTTCCATACCCCCAGCTCTATAGTACAACTCATCAGTTTTATAACTGGAGTAACCTATAGAGTGTTGGCATGTGTTCCCCGGTATAACACCCTCATCATCAGATGAGTGTGCTTCCCTTTGGGAGTGCAACACTTTGTTAGCTTTTTCAAAAATGGCCCGTTCAATTTTACGCTTTTGTGAGTGTATAAATTGAACGGGCTCTTGTACTTCGACTCGCAATCCAAGGCGGTCGGTAATAGGGGCTTTCCCTTTATCAATTTTCTTGGGGAGATTGGTTTGACCCCCAGCTTGGTTTGTAACTTGGGGACCTTTCAATGGTCCCAGTCGTTCCTTGATAGGTACTCTTCCTCGGTTCTCCGGTAAGGGACCGAGGCGACCTTTCAAAGGAGCCCTGGAACTTGAAGGGTCCCCGTTCATACCTGGCCCTGTTGAAGGTGCCGGAACAGGAGAAACGACATCTGCTTTTGAAGAGATTCGGGATATAACTCCACCCATCTTCGTTGGAAGTGTTGGTCTTGACTTTGGCAACCACACCAATTTGTTCGTAGAAGGCTTTTTGACCGCCTCTTCTTTCTGCATCTCCTCCGCCTTGTGTAGAAGGAGCCGAGCGTGCGCAAGCAAGGCTCGACGCTTCTTGATTCGCTCCTCGAGGGTGGAGCGATTCCTCTTCACACGAACCCATTCATTCGTTTCTGTTTTGGAGGGGAGGTGGGTTGTTTGCCGTTGTTGTTCTCGGCGATACCTGGATTTTAGATCCTCGTTGTAGTGGATCCCATCCGTTGATTCAGCAGCTTTGGCTAGTTGTTGGGCGAGGCGTTGACGCCGTCTTTGGCGAGCCCTCTTTGATGGAGCTGGAGTTGCATCATCAATCGCCTTTGTGGCGGTTGGATCTACATCCTTGACCACACTGAACGACACAGGGACGTTGTGTGGTGCAAGTGTAGCAGCAGCAACGGCGGGATCTTGGATTAAGGAGTTGGAGATCCTGCCAGCCCTTCGGGGAGGTGGAGTCTTCCCGCGCCTATGTGGAGAGGCGGATCTGGAGGAGGAGGAAGAGAGGTACTCTTCAAACTTCTGCTGGTCGAACTCGTATTCGACCTCTTCATTCACCCGGATCTTGAAGGCCGGTTGCGTCACTCCGATCTCGGCAGCGAGGTCGGCGGCTCCCACTGTGGTCGCCAGCTTGTTTTCGGGAAAAGTTGCTGTTTTCATTGCTCTTTTTGAGATTTGTTACAACTTCAATCATTACAATAGAATTAAATAAAAACAAAATATTACAACTTTATCGAAAATAAACACGAGATTCCGTTTTGGTGCGGTCTCGCTTGCGTGGGTCTTTAGCCTGTGACGGGGATGTAGATATCCGTGGACCGCCGGTTGATCAAGATCCTTTCCGAGAAAATCCGGCAGAGTTTTGTCTATCCGCGAAGGGATATAGAAACAGAACTTCGTCGATCCGCGTGAGATCTAGAAGTTATAAGCGTATGTCTCGGCTAAAACGAGACACTAGCTCTTCTTAGTATCACCGCTAAGGGGCAACACTAAGGAAAAGAAAGGGGTGAATGAAGGGGGGGCTGATGAAGAACTTCTTACTCCTCACTCCGGCAGGGCTTCGCTGCTTCAAAATTTAGACCTCACTCCTTACTCCAGCAGGGCTTCGCCGCTTCAGACCAAGAGCAATTCTAAGCCAAGATAATTCAGCCAAGAATTGGGAGCCCCTTCAAATGAAGGCCAAGGGCTCTATTTATAGCCAAATAGGGGGGGACCAAGGCACATGGACACCCCAGGGGGGTGTCTCGGCCTGGCTGAGACACCCCTGGGGTGTTTTGGCTTTGCCAAGACACCCCTCGGGTGTTTCGGGCCTGTCGAGATCCATCTGGGTGCTCCGGTTCAGTCCGAGGCCCTGCCGTTGTTCTGCCGTTGTCCCGCCGTTGACTCCTTGTTGACTTTTCGTCCGAACTCGGATTCGAGTGATTTCGGATGCGTTGGAATTCTGACGGCGAGCTCTGTAGGCCCTAAGGGTCGGATAATCAGTGAGGCAAACGGTACACGATGGGCGTTGCTCCTTTTGTAGTGATTGTGGGGTTTCCGATCAGTCCGTATCCCCGTTATTCTGAAGTTCTGTCGGCTCACGTAGTTCGTCGGTTCGCTTCAGGTGCTCACCGACGTCAATGGAACTCTTGTAAACCGGGTGGTGACATTCAATCGTCGCTCGTTAACACTGAGCTGTTTGCGGGGACCTATCGGCGATTTTTGATGCCTACACCCTCAGGACTGTTAGTGGTATAAGAATGAGCGTCAATCTTCTTCAGTAGACTGTTCACCCCTGAGGGAGTAAGTGTGGCCAACTCACAAATAGTCTCGCCGGAATTGCTCTCCAGATTCTTGAACAAATAATTTGCAAACTGCTTCAGACTCACGAATACCTTAGTCCTCTTTGCTAAAGGCTCAGACTGCGCCAAAGCAATATGATAGTGACAAGTGAGGTCCCATAGAGTCTCATAGCGATCGGGCATACGATCCTTCAATTGATTCAATTCATGATTGGAGGGAAAGTATTCCTGATATAACATCTGTCCCATGGGCAAGCCAGAAATCCTGTGCATCTCGTGAAGATCCAAGCCCAACTCCCCTTGCCGGGTCAGAAAAGTGTTCGAATCTGGATTATAAAGCTCGAACAAAGCACATAAATGCCTCGCGCTGACAGGCAAGCCATACATGGTGGCACGAACGGCTGCATATAAACCACAAGCGTGCAACTCCTCGCCCCATCGGCTTAAGACGTACGTCGTCATGCGAGTCCAACAAAACTTGTCCAAAGAATGGACCCAACCATAAATTCTGTGACGCGTCGCAGGCATCTCCCGTCCTAGAGCAGCGAGGCGATTCCTCAAGGTAGAAGCGGTGGCAAGGAACTCGTTACGTGGTGGTGCATCCAACCCCAATACTCCAGGACGTAATCCGGTGACATGACTCCTGCTCGAGCCAGGAAATGCCTGATGAGTGATGTAGCCGCAGTGGACGCTCTCATGCTCCTCCGTCAAGCGCCACGACATCTCCCGTGTCACAGCCTGACGCCTGAGCTCAGTCAATGAACGATGCCGAGGAATCTTCGGCAAATATATTAAACCACTGCCAGTTTTATGAAGCCACTGCTCGGCATCAATAAACACGGCATCCGGGTCTTCGACAGAGTCGCCAAATAAAAAATCGCTCTTCCTGAGAGGCTGAATAGAACTGGCATCCTTCACGAAAGGTGCATCTGTAATCAACTGTCGAAGAGCTCGATGCCCACCTTCCTTCACCACTTGGGCAACCTCAGTCGATGTGCCCAAAGCGAACTGAGGAGTAACTGGAATGGGGGAAAGATCGTCGGAAGTCGAATAGTACTCGCCACGACGCCCATATACTGCATGAGATGAGAATGAACCAGAAGGGTATCCCACTGGAAATAAACAGTTAAACACCTGTTAGTCTCAATTATAAAAGCAAATTGAACTCATCTTACAAATGGGTAAGATAGAGTCATTGCCTTATAAAGGGTGAGACGATTTGGCCACATTGTGCAATCACAAGATAGGGTATATTGATAATATATCCCTGCCTTATAAAGCACAATGCAGCTTCAAATCGCCCCCTTTATTTTGAGATATGGTTTTTGACCAAGCAAAACCTATCTTTAAAGCGTCGATCCTCACCAAGGAGAATCAAGGCTCTTCCCGGTTGCCTCACCAAGGAGAACAACGTGGGGTAAAAGGACCAATTTGCAAATTTCCAAGAACAAAGGGCTAATTTGTAAATTTCCAAATATGTCAAAAATAGCTCACCAGCGTAAGAGGGAGGCGCGCCATCAGCCGACGCAGCAGGGGAGCGGCCTCTCGAGACACGCGACATAATGATCTGCAAAATAAATTGAGGGATCAGATCCAGAAAAAAGTTCCCCTTTTTATCAATTTTACCCCCCTGAAAGAGAAGCTCGAGGCACCAAATCATAAACCCTAATCCTCATATGCAATCTCACAAATTCATGTACTAAATTAAACATGAAAATATCCAAAATTATGGGGAATTTACCTGAGGAAAAGCTTGAGGATCCGACAAAAATCAGATCTTGAAAAGAGCTCGAGCCATGTGCTCGAGGGACCTGAGAGAAACTTTAAATAAGGAAGTTTTGAAGGATTTTTCGGTCTAAGATCAAGAGGAAACCTGGATCTAAGACGAATTTCAAGGTTTGAAGGAGAGAAGACGCTCGAGGGAAGAGAAAAATCAAAAAGAGGGGGAGATGGGGGCCGGCCCTAGGAGGAGAAAAAGAAAAGAAAAAAGACCCCCTTTTATAATGTGAACCAGTCCTGAACCAGACCGGACCAGGGTGAACCAGACCAGACCAGTCCAAATCAGTTCAAAAGGGGCTGAACCAGGCTGAACCAGACCAAATCAGACTGAACCAGACCAGACCAGGATGAACCAGTGTTGAACCAGTCCTGAACCAGTTTGAACCAAGTTGAACCAGTCTTGAACCAGGTTGAACCAGTTTGAACCAGAGTTGAACCAGAATTCAAATTGAAGCTGAATTGAGCGTCGAAACAACTTCAAATCGACCGAGGGTCCAATCCTTCGTTTATTTTGGCCTCTCCCACACATTCGGAAGGATCAGAAGAATTTTTTGAGCCAAATTATTGCCTTTTTTACATATTATCAGACCGGTTCAGATAATTATCACACCGGTTCAGTTCATTCGGGCATGAGAAATACTCCAATAAGGTATATGAGTATAAACTATTCCCTATTTTTGTTGAGAAGTTCCTGGAGAATATTTTTTCTAAAAATATTCTTAAGGATAACTCAATAACACTACGCCGGACAACGCGTCGCAATTAAAGACTCAACGCCAACAATCGAGGGTCAGTTCTATGTTGAACCAACGAGCACGAGCTAAAGATCGAAAAATCAGGAATCGACTTCAAGTTCAAAATTCCGACAACGGTCAGACAATAAATGCAGCACCGGAACCCTTACAGACGTTCGACAAAGCATCGAATAGCCTGAAGGATTGAAGGAATACAGAACAAAAGTCATTTCAAGGTCCCGTTACACCGACTGAAGGTAGGGGCAATCATATCCAAAGCATTCCAGACTCTTCTATAAAAGAACGAGGCTGAAATACTTTGGAGGGGGTATCTGTAGGCGTATAAAATTGCCTATAGGTCCCTTAGCACAGCTCGACACGGTGATTCGACAAACCAACGAACCATCGAGCGACGAGGTGACGAGGTCAACAAATTGCACGTGAGCAACGGAATGCATTCGTGTGCGGTTCGGGGAGACAACAAGTCATCCAACCATAGAATGGATTCGAACACAAACACCAAGGCGGATTTACTGCCAAATCAAGATCCAGACTATCAAATCAAGTCCGGATAGATCAGCTACCAGAACCGAAAAGCGGGAAACGTCGGAAATCAACACCCCGAGGGGCTCGGCAAAAACCGAGCCACCTCAAGGTGACTCGGCCAAAGCCGAGCCACCCTGAGGTGGCTCGGCAGCCGAGCCACCCTGAGGTGGCCGGCCCAGATCTGTGCCAAATGCACAGATCTGGTTGCCTATAAATAGGGGGGTGATTCATCATTTGGGAGGACTTTTGGAGAGCCGAAACTCTGCCGGATTGAGACCTTGTTCTTGAGTTTTTGAAGGCTTGAAGACTTGGACATTCAGATCTGGTTCTTAGCGAGCATCCGCATCACAAAAGGTAGGAGTTCGAGAGGACCAAATCTCAGATCTACGTTGCTATACTCCGGATCAGAGCTTGGTCTTTGATACCGAGATTTGAGCGATTGTTTCCTTGGTGAAATAATCCCTCCGGCTATTATTTCCTTGGTGAAATAATACCCATCATATTGCGTAGATCTGTTCGAATCTAGATCGTGCGGTGGTCAACGGATCAACCATCGGCGCAGGCAAACAACCTACGCAAGCGAGTGACCGGATAACAGGAGCTCGCGATTTGTTCGACAAATAAGGAAAGTTGTAATTTTCATTTTTTTGTTTGATCTTCATTGTAACCGGATCTTATAAAAAGACCGGATCTTTGTAACTCAAAAAGTTGTTATTTAATAGTACAATGGAATCATCAATGAAGAAAGCTACCATTTTTCCCGCAAACACCAATGTCGATTTCAAATTTTACTTGTGTGCTTAGCGATCTTGTTCCAGTCTTAATAATTTGGTATTGGGTCAATGCATCAATATAACTGAGAAAAAAATAAGTAAATTCATTTAAACCCAATTAAATTTCACTTAATAATTTTAAAAACATATTTTAAATGTTATACTAATTTTGAAAATATATATCAATTATTATATTAATTTTAAAAATGTTTTTCAATTAATATGTTATATAAAAAATTCATTTAAACTTGTAAATTTGTAATCTAATTTATTTAATTTTTTTATTATCCAAAAAATATATTTTTTAAGAAATTTGAAATATATATTTATTTATAATATATTAATAGGCATAATATTTTTAAAAATTGAATATATATTTTCAAATTTTTAATTTCTATAATATTATAAAAAATATATATATAAATTTAGAAATTTAAATTGCTATAATATCTTATAAACCCTACAAAATATATTTAATTTAAAAATTTTAATTGCTATAATATTATAAAAACTCAAAAATTTTAATTGCTATATTAATTTAAAAAAATTAAAAATATATTATTAAAAAGTTTAATTCATTAAATATTTGAAAAATGATAAATATATTTTTAAAAATATATTTCAAATTCTTTAATATTTTAAATAACCTATACTATATCAACAATTGACAAATGATAAATGATAAGTGGTAATAAATAAAAGAATAAATTATAAATAATATATGCTAGTAAACAAATTAATCCTTGTCAACAACTAATACTATAAAAATTCAATATTGATAATTGATTTAGTTTTTATTCTAGATTAGAATTTGATAAATGATAATAAAACATTAATAAAAATTACTAATACCATATAAACTTAGCTTAATTTTAGTCTTTAACTATATAGATAATGTTCTCGCATAGCTACTAATCATATATATAAATTGTACAATAGCTCTAAAAAATATTAACGAAATAGAAATATTTTAATAAATCAGTAAATATAAAATAATATTTTTTTGTTTCATTATTATGGATTAAATAAGTAAATAAATTAATATTCACATATCTGTAAGTACGTATTGCTAAATCCAAAAATAAATCTTGATTATTCAATGATTTAAATAGATTAAAAAGTAAAGGATATATTTATTAAATAATTAATTAAACATTTTAATTATATAGGTTATAATATTATTGTAAAAATAGTGTCAATTGCAAAAGGAAAATTTGGATACACAATATCTCTTTAAAAAAATAAAAAAATAAAAAAATAACACACAAATTTATTGGTTTCATTGGTTTTATTAACAATATGCAATAAACTATAAACTTGTAAATTTGTAATCTCATTTATTTAATTTTTTAATTAGCCAAAAAATATCTTTTTTAAGAAATTTGAAATATATAATTTTTATAATATATTAATAGCCATAATATTTTTAAAAACTGAATACATATTTTCAAAATGTTTAATTTCTATAATATTATAAAAAATAAAAAATATAAATTTAGAAATATAAATTGTTATAATATCTTATAAACCCTACAAAATATATTTAATTTAAAAATTTTATTTGCTATAATATTATAAAAAAAAATATTTTAATTACTATACTATTTTACAAAACATAAAAACATATTTTTAAAAAGTTTAATTCATTATATAAAATAATATATTTTTTGTTTCATTATTATGTATTAAAAAAGTAAATAAATTAATATTCACATATCTATAAGTACGTATTGCTAAATCCAAAAATAAATCTTGATTATTCAATGATTTAAATAAATTAAACAGTAAATAATATATTTATTAAATAATTAATTGAACATTTTAATTATATAGGTTATAATATTGTTCTAAAAAAGTGTCAAATGCAAAAGGAAAATTTTGATACCCAATATCTCTTTAAAAAATAAAAAAATAAAAAATAACACACAGATTTAATGATTTCATTAGTTTTATTAACAATATGCAATAAACTATAAAATAAGAATAAATTTCATCTACAGTAATAAATAGTTCCTAAAATAAAATAATGAATTAAACAAATATCTTTAGCTAATTGTACAGATAGAAAATGGAGATCTTCCATTATCTATCTCCTTGAATAATATTAGATGAAGATAGTTGTATAATTAATGGATATTAGAGAATATCCTTCTGATTTTATTCCCTCATTAGATAATGATTTTATACCACCTATAATATATGATATTCTCTTATCAAGTGTGACGCCCCTGGTTTCACACAAGGGTGCAGTCCAGAGTGAATTCAATGATGCCAAACCTACCATGCACCAACACTGTACAACAACACGTTTCACCATCACAGTAATATCTCTCTAGTGGAATTAACAATAAATAAGTGCAGGTACAAAGCAGATAGAATAAGATAATACAACAATGAACATGATAAAGGAAAAAAGATATCTAAATACTCATAATTATATTCTAACTAAATAAAATGAAGTACGACTGACAAACTAAATCAAATGTAAAATACCTCGATACATAGAGTCAACTAAATGGAATACTAAGGCATACAACCTTTCCAAAGTAAAATACAACTCTAAATGTCTAAACATAATCAACAAACAACTATGGAGCTCTAAATAACTACTACTAATAAAAGATTGAAGCTAGTCTGCATCTCCATTAACCTGCGACTCTCCATGCGCCTGACTTACTGCCTGAAAAGAGGGGAAACAACAAGCATCAAAGTGCTAGTTAAATCATCTCCACTGACCCCAGGGGAAAGGGTTAGGAGTATATAAAAATACAAGTTAGTACATAGTATAAAAATATAAACATTTATCCTAGACTAAACGGAAAATGATATTTAGAAATCCACAACACGAGAATGGGTACGTCGAGCGAAATAATCCAAACAAGGTAACCCTCATGTATATACCTCGTATGTTAAATTATGAATTCGAAATACCAACTCCAGATCATATGAAAAAATAATAAATAAAAGCAATACAACTTCAAACCTCAACCAATATAAGTCATGTCAAATACTCATACTACCCTTGGGTAGATGGCGTAGTCACAAGAGATGCATCCAGTAAAATGAATCTCGCACGAAATATGTCGTGTAGGACAACCTCAATAATATACCCTACTCTTGGGTAACTAACACGGGAACATGAATGCAATCTGTGCAATGCTCTACCTAATTTAACGATACTTTTGTAAGGCGCTCAAAATATCCCATGGCAATAACTACCATACTCAATCATTCTGCAGAGATAGGCATATTACCCTACTGCAGAATGATGCAACATAGAGTGTTGTCTAGTCGTTATCTCATTGCTGGGTATAAACTGACACACCCTAAGTGTAGTCTAGCCGCGGTCTCATTGCGGGAATGCCAACTACCATACTCAGGCATCTGCACAATCATAAAATGCAATGTATATGTAAAAATCTACATGATCAAACAAAATATTTATTACGTACCTCCAAATACTCGTACGAACGCATCCTAATACGTGTACTCTAATGGTTAAGCATGTGTCTCAAAGTGCGGACCCAAATAGCATGCTATTGATCGACTCACATGTCAAAGAAAAATAACAAAATCATAAACTCACACAGACCAATCAACTAGTTAATACACCTCGGTCGACCAGTTGCATGTGCAAAATAGGCACATGCGGGGATGACCTGATCGGTCGACTGACCAAAGGCAAAAAGTCAGGTTACTCTAAATTTATTCGGGTAATATGTAGATCCGTCTCTATCTCTTAGAAATTAATATAATTCAGATAAAACACAATATTAAATATTGTTTAATGTGGTTAGGGTTCAATTAACTACATGAAACTTAATAATTATATCTAGGTGAATTATATAAACTCTAACATGTTCATATTCGTCAGAAACATCATGAAAAACAATAAATCTCAACATAAACTCATGTCAAATTATATTTCAAAGCTTGAATCCAAATTAGAGAATTCGTTTATAACCTTTTAAAATGAAAAGATCGAATCTTTGTATCACATACTTTTAAAAGAGAAATTTTTATACTTAAACTAGGTTTTAAGGCTTAATAAAACCAAATAAAACTCAGTAAAAATTAATTAAAACAGGAACGGGATTGGAGAAGATAAAACTCACCTCAAAACGCTGTTAGAAAACCAAAGGGTGTAAGAAAACAAGACTTCCCTCGCCAAATGCCAATAATCTCGCCCTCTTCTCGGTATTTGCTTTAGAAAGCTCTCAAAATTTACGAAAAAATGCTCTAAGGTTTTTAAGGGGAGAGGGTGGCTGCTAGGATTCTGAAATATGATGTAAAAGAGAATTTTTCGTGTAATATATTTGTATATATACCAACAAACCCGAACAAAATCAAAAAGACCCGAATCTGACTCAAAATAGGATTCTAGAATTGGCCCTATCGGTCGATTGCCCACAAAGCGTCGATCGATGGATTGGGCATCATCTGTCGACCGATCATCTTGGGTCAGTTGACCAACCAGAATATAAACTGTTTATAGTTTTGTGCATATGTGTGCATTTTTTCACTTGTTTACTCTTATATGCGCACTTAATCGATCTGAAATCGATTACTAACATGCTCATTCATCAATAAATGATATTTATCATGATAAAAACTCATTTAATATTATTTTCCATAATATTTCAAAATTTATGGGGCTTTACATTCACCCCTTTAAAAGAATTTCATCCTCAAAATTTCGTAATCATATCTTAGAGATTAATAATACGAGAAAATCACATTGAAGGGATAATCCAGACAAGGAAACCATCCCGTACACATCTCGTACGATTAATCCCAAGATATGAAACATAAACGATATTTATACTTAGCAATCTAAAATGTGAATACTCCCACTTAACCCCTAATTAAATGGAACTAGTACGTCGAGTGAAAAATTCAAATAAGGAACCCCCCATGTATATACCATATGTTCCGAATGATTAGGAGCTAAGTGTTAATATTCCCATTCCAACGTTAAATGTAAATGTGGCTATACAAATAATCATAAACACAAACAAATCATAGTTAGTATTTTACCTGCTCAAACAGGTGTAGGTAGTCGTGACGCATATCCTCCTCGCGCTCCTAAGAAGCCTCCTCGGCTCCTTTCCGGTTTCATTGAACCTTGACTAACAGAATCACCTTATTTCTAAACTTCTTATCCTCCCTAGCAAGAATACGATCTGGGATCTCAATAGGGTCAAATCAGTCTGAATATCTAAGTCTGATGCGTTAATCACTCTCTGGTGCTCCTCGTCACACAAATGCTTCTTGAGCATCGAAACATGGAAAACATCGTGTACACCCGACATTGATTGTGACGCCCCTGGCTTAAACAATGCTACAGTCTAAGGTGAAACTGAGAATATCAAATCTACCATATACTATACTATGCAATAACATGTTTCACCATCACAATTACTATCTATCTAGTAGAATCAACCACAGGTGTAGGTACAAAATAGGCAAGAGAAAGTATACAAGAGAAATACTCAATAACAGATAAACTCTAAAGAAATCAACACCACTGGAATAAATAGACCAATCTCTATGGAAAAAAAAAACATCTGACTGAATACAAGTGTCTCGACATAGGGAATCAAATAAATTGACATTAAGGCACATCGCCTTTATAAAACTAGAATAATAACTCAAATGTTCATAAACACATCTACTGTGGAGTTCTGACATAAACTACTAATAAAATACTATAAATAACTTCTAGAGTAACTCCATCAAGTTATGGCTCTCTGTGCACCTAGCTCGTTACCTAAAAGGGGGGAAACAACGAGCGTCAAGCGCTAGCAAGTAACATCTCAACCAACACAAGGGGGAAGGCTAGAAGTATAGGAGAAAAATCTATTAATACATATAGATAATCAAGCTTCAACTCTGAAATAAATTAGAAGTTTGATATTTAGGAATTTACAATACGAGCATAGGTATGTCAACTATCCCGTTAACTCGCATTGTAAATGGCTAACTACCAAAACTAAAAGCTACAACGTGGAGCAATAACTCCATCTCTAACTATAATCTCAATGGCTTGACATATGGCAAAAATATATACCCAACTCGTGGACTACAACAGATAAAGTCCAACACGAGAACTGTAGTGGATTATAGTCCAACATGAGGACTTTAATAGCTTATAGTCCAACACGAGGACTTCAATAGATTATAGTCCAACACGAGTACTTCAATAGTTTATAGTCCAACACGAGCACTTTAATAGCTTATAGTCTAATACGAGGACTTCAACATGTAAATTATGTCAGAACCAACATATATAATATTTATTCTTATGCCTCGATGAGTAAATCTAATCTCATGATAGTAGTCAACTCATGTACACATTTCTCAGTGAATTATAATCCCACATAACCAAAGTGTCTTGCCAGCCACACAAACTCATGCAACAAAATGACTATGCATAAAAATCCCCAGCGGTCGACCGTCGCGATCGACCGGGACTGAAGCAGAGCTTATTGTTTCTTGTGCACGTTACGCGATCGACCACCGCGGTCGACCGCGTTGAAGCAGAAACCTTTTCTAGGGTTTTGTTCTTCAGGGATTTGATCTCAGCTTTGTGTGTGACGTGTTTATGCACTAACAAACCCTAAATACGTGATTTAGCATATCTAGCACATAAGAAAAAGCAGTCTAAACATTATTGACAAATCTAAAGATTTATAAACATACATATTCATGTTGAAACCTTCAAAAATAATTATTTTTCTTTCAAAACTCTTAGAATAAATTTCAGATCTAGATCCGCATTAAGAAATTCGTGGGTAATCTTTATTAACTGAAAACTTGTTCTTTTTGTAACATACACAATGAAGGTCTATTTTTATACATAAACTAGCATGTTAGGCTCATAATCTTATAAAAACATCATTAAAACATTTAAGAAACATAGGTGCAGGATTGGGCGAGATGAAAATCGCATGAGGGGTGATGAAAAACTCTAAACAACGCTGTAACAAGTCCTTCTTCGCTGCAAGCCACTGGATCTCGCTCAAACTCCCCAAAATCCGTCGACAACACCAAGGAGAAGAGGTTAGGGTTTGTAAGAGGGAAGAGGAAGCTGTTAGGATTTAGTGCTGATGAAGAAGAGGGTCTCGTGGGTATAAAAATATATATATGAACAATAAAACCCGACCCAAAAACCAATATAAACCCAAATTAGGAAAAACTGTTTGGTCAATGCATGGTCGACCACCACAGTCGACCGGACAGGAAAAATCCTGTTTGTGCATGTTTGTTTGTGTTCTGACCTTACACTTGTTCTCTCTCACATAAATAAACTTGTTTGATCACTAAACACATGCTACCACATTCATCTATGATATAAGCATATATTTCACAATAAAAACTCATTCATTGTATTTTACGGGGTTTTACACTCTTCCCCCCTTAAAAGAATTTCGTCCTCGAAATTCCAAAATCGTATCTTAAAAATTAATAATATGAGAAAAGCACGTCGGGAGTAATAATTCCCATGTACACATCTCATAGCATTAATTTCCAGATATGAACATAGAGATATCTAAAGTTAACAACCTAGTATAGGCGTATAAAACTGCCTATAGGTCCCTTAACACAGCTCGACGACGTTAAACTAACCATCGGGCGACGTATGCAAACACGATCGTTAGTCCACAACACCGAAGCCAAATGATACACGATGAAGCGGATTAACGAGGCTAACGAACCGCACGCAAACAACGGAATAAATCCACTCGCGTGCGGAATCAAGCTAACGGTTTGGTGAGTCAACGAGTCATCCAACCAAGAGCGGACTCGAACGAATCAAGATCGAATCAAGATCAGTTTCGGACTCAAACTCAAAAGTGGATTTACTGCCAAATCAGGTCAACGAATCAAGTCTGGATAAATCAACCACAGAACGGGAAAACGGACACAACGGCGAAAAAACCAACACCAAGAGAGGCTCGGCCGAAACCGAGCCACCTCTTAGTGGCTCGGCCAAAACCGAGCCACCGTGAGGTGGCTCGGTGGCCGAGCCACCTTGGCCGAGCCACCTCATGGTGGCTAGGTGGTTCGACCACCTGTGCTCGGGCACAGTAAAGAGTGCCTATAAATAGGAGGGGTTGGCTCATTTTTCAAGGGTTGGAAATTTTTGAGAGGCGAAGCTCTGCTGGATTCAAGGCTCAGATCTAAAAAAGATTGAAGCTTTGGGACATTGAGGACTTGCTCTTCCAGATCCGGTGCTCGGCGATCGTCAACGCCAAATAAGGCAAGAGTTCGAGAGGGACCGGATCTCAGATCTACGCAGTCATCCTCCGGATCAAAGCTTGGTCTTTGATCCCGAGAATCGGGCGATTATTTCCTTGGTGAACTAATCCTCCCGGCTATTATTTCCTTGGCGAAATAATACCCGTCATACTGCGTAGATCCGACCGGATCTAGATCGCGCGATGGTCCACGGATAAACCCCGGCGCAGGCGAAGAACCCACGCAAGCGAGTGACCGCAAAACAG
Organism: Asparagus kiusianus; assembly: GCA_022839385.1. NCBI lineage: Eukaryota > Viridiplantae > Streptophyta > Magnoliopsida > Asparagales > Asparagaceae > Asparagus > Asparagus kiusianus. The sequence goes on along the minus strand of BQKN01000656.1, from coordinate 2,655 downwards.
GAGCTCGTGATTTGTTCGATAAACAAGGAAAAAGTTGTAATTTTTATTTCTTTTTTTATTTGATTTTGTTGTAACCAGATCTTATAAAAAGACCGGATCTTTGTAACCGATAAACTGTTATTTAAGATAACGATGGAATCAGTGAAGAAAGCAACGATTTTTCCCGCGAACAATCTGGCGACCACAGTGGGAGCCGCCGATCTCGCTGCCGAGATCGGAGCGTCGCAGCCACGGATCTCAATCCCGGTCGTGGAGGAGGTCGAGTATGAATTCGACCAGCAAAAGTACGAGGAGTACCTGTCGTCCTCGTCCGGATCTACCTCCCCCCGCAAGTCCAAGAAGTTCTTCTCCAGGAGAAAAGCTCGTTGGTATGAAGACGTAGAAAACACCAACGAAGATCTCGCCCCGTTTGATGCCAAAGTCACATCGGGTGAGATTCCCCCAACTTCCAACCAGGTCAGATCTGCTCTGGCCAACTCTTCCACTGCAGAGGGCGTGGTGACTCTCTCGAAGAGAGCCCGTCAAAGGCAACGCCAGCGCTTGGCGTGATAGTATGTGAAGGTGATGGAATCCGTAGATGGAGTCCGCTACAAGGCGCATCTGAAGAACGGAAGAGGCAAACAGCCTCAGCAACTGATGAATGGTGGCTTTTCCAAGCAGCCAACGAACGAATGGGTCCATGTCAAACGAAATCGTTCGACGCTGGAGGAGCGCATTCCCAAGCGCCGCGCACTATCAGCGCAGGCACGGGCTCAAGTCGAAGAAGCCCGTAGAAAGCTGCAGAAAGAAGTGGCCAAGAAGCCGCCACCAACTCGCAAAGTTTGGAGACCGAAGTCGGAAGTGGCGATTCCGACTAAGGAGCGACAACTGCAGCCTTCAAAAGTTCAACCTCCGGCGAACCAACCCAAATCACCGATGATTTCCACAACTGCTCCGGGAGATCCTGCAGGACCATCCCAAAGAAGGAAGTCAGTCTTGGAGCGCCTCGGTCCACTTCCCGAGAAGCGAAGCAAAGCTCCAGTCCAAGAACGTTTGGGTCCAATAAAGAAACCCCGAACGATTCAACATGCTGGGGGTCGCCGCAACCCTCAACATAACAAAGAGATCAGGGCACCCAAGCGCACCACTTCGCGCATTGAAGTTTAGGAGCCCGCTGAGAATTCACGCCCACAAAGGTGTGTTTCAAGACGCGTGACTCTTGAAGGCCCGAAGAAGGTAATTCACCCTCAGAAGGAAACGTTGTCGTCCGATGACGATGGCGTTATACCTGAGAAATCGTGCCAACACACAATAGGTTACTCTGACTTGCAAACCGATGAGTTGTACTATCGTGTTGGGGGTACGAGTAAAACAAGGAAAAGGAGTCCCCGAGAATTGACAACTCAATGTCCTTGTTCAAAACTCATTCGGGCAGTATTGTCTGAGTGCAACTGCGCCAAGACAGTCCCCGAGAGGATTTTGATTTTCGAAAGACTCACTGCTGAAACGCCAAAACCAAGGCACAGGCGTTTCCGACGAAGAAGAACGGTGGTTGAAGATGGAGAATTTCCGAGGGTCACCACCAATATGACCAGCAAAGGAACCTCGGCTCAGGACAATCCCGAGGCGATTCCAGAGATCCACCAACGTGTAACTCGTCTGCAGTCTGGAGCTATCATTCGTGCAACATATGGTAGGGTTCGGACGAGATTACCTTCAGGAGATGAAGAATCAGATGCCGACTCGGCAGTCGCATCTGACAATACCGTATCCAGCGAATGACAACCCCGCGAGTCATTCATGATAAGCGCGGAACAAGTGGCCAAGATGCTCGAAGAAGCCATGGCCAAAAAACAAGAGAGCTTCAGGTTCGAAATGCAGATGGCCATGCAGAATATGAGAGAAATGCATGAGCAACAAATCCAGGCACTGACGAACCAGCAAGGCGAACCAAGCCGCCGTAACCAGGTTATTCAGGAAGATGAGCACATGGATAAGGATGAAGCTCGCAATGCCAATAATCCTCCCGTCAATGCAGGGGGTGGTAATGAGGATGCTAGTCACAACACCACTCTTCCACCTCAGAATCGTGCTAACAAAAACACGGGTGAAAGTTTGAAGATCAAAAATCTCGAGAGCAAGATCAATACGTTGATTTCTGCTCAAGAGGTGAAGAAAACGGGCATTCCTTGTCCATACCCAAGAGAATGGAAATCAATCCCATATCCGGCGAAGTTCAACCTAATCAACTTCACGCCGTTTGATGGGAAGGGTTCACCCACTCAGCATTGTTTCCGGTAAAAGTTGCTGTTTTCATTGGTGTTCTCTTTTTTTGAGATCTGTTACAACTTTGAGCGTCACAACAGAGTTTAAATGAAAACAAAAGATTACAACTTAAACGAAAATAAACACGAGAGCCCGGTTTGGTACGGTCTCGCTTGCGTGGGTTGTTGGCCTGTGACGGGGACGTCGATGTCCGTGGACCGCCGACTCTTCAAGATCCTTGCCGATAAAATCCGGCAGAGTTTCGTCTATCCGCGTAGGATATAGAAACAGAACCTCGTCGATCCGCGCAAGATCTAGAGGTTATAAGCGTATATCTCGGCTAAAACGAGATAATAGCTCTTCTTAGTGTCACCGCAAAGGAGCAACACTAAGGATCAGAGAAGGGGGGGG
>BQKN01000654.1:524472-570358 GCA_022839385.1 Asparagus kiusianus | reverse complement strand
AAAAAAATTACACTTTAAAGCTAATACGCATGGCTTATTCAGAACAAGCTGCTAATATTGAAATTGTGTTAACAATATATACCAACACAAAGATACAATTTATTGAAGAAATAAAAGAATGGTAAGTAAACCAAGCAAACATACATATAACACAATAAGAAAAAAATATTATACTTTAAAACTAATACACATGGCTTATTCAGAACAAGCTGCTAATATTGAAGCATATTCATCAAGGCTCTTTATAAATACAATAAAAATTTAAACTATTGATATATGCAATAATCACAATATCAAAGAGGTATGATCTTATAAGACCTACTCTAAAATTTTCACAGCTTAAAATACTCTACCAATATATGGACACACTATTGGACCTATAATGTAAAGATAACTACTATTTACAATAAAGTTGAGCAACGGTTCTAGATTGCAAAGGCTACCACAAGAAGATTAGATAAAGATTTAATAAGAATGTTCAAGTGATAAATATCACAGAATTACTAATAAAGTAGTATCAAGGTTGAGTAATATCCCTTTTTCATGAAATAAACATGTTAAGATTAAATATTAACATGATAATCTAAACTAATTTAATAATGAAAAATACAGTTATTTAGTTCAGATCATTGTGGAAAATGACATAGATAGAGTAAAATTAACATTATTTAACGCAATGGAAACTCTTATTGGATGCACACCAAAAGAATTCATTGCAGAGAAAAAATAGGTAACTCCTAACCTTTAAAAAAAATTAGAAACACAAAAATTTCATATATATGAAATTAACATTTAGTCTCATTGAAACACAAAAATAATCAAAGTCTGCATTTCTAGAATTTTTGTTGAACATAAAAAATGCATTCAACTTCTTTGTGAAGTAAGACGAGAAGACAAAATATGAACGAGCTCAAGAAAAAATAATTAGACAAGAAATCTAGCTCCAGCCTGATGTCACAATTACACAACTCTAGAATTGCTCAAGAAAAAGATAAAGGTGAAAAATGATTTATCTTAACTCGATAAAAAAAAACAGAAAGAACAAAAGATTTATTTTTCGAATATTTTTTAGGATAGCTTAATTTTTTGAGTAAACCATGAATCTTTAGAAAGGATTTTCATAAACTCTTTTAAATATTTTATATGGTTATGTGGATGTTTTTATCATATAAAATATACTAGAGTTAGCATTAACTTTTTGTCAATGAATTTTTCTGAAGTCTATCAATTAATTAGCAACAAACTTCATATTCTCTTTAGTTTCATTTTAGCTCACTTTTAATTAATCATCTTGCCTTTTATAGCTTTAATTATTCATATTTATTTTACAACACTACTTTTTTAAAGTATTTTTCATTTTTACAACATTATACTTTCAAGTTTGGTTTCATGTCGGTCCAAACCACGTGAAAATTCAAATTGGCTTTAGATCACATTTGTTTCTTGTTAATTTAATTATCAACATAAAATCTTAAATTTGGTGTAGCACATTCAAACAAACATCAAAGAAAATAAATAATCACAATGCTAAAATTTAAAGACATAAATGAGCAAAAACGATCAAAGTGGAACTGAGGAACAAAATTTAGTAAGAAAATAAATTAAAAATTTTTAGTCATGATATTTAATCACGTGTATTGCACGTGCATAAAACCTAGTCTAATATAAACATAATAGATTTCGCATTCTCATGTTGTATGAACGAGGACGGAAGAGTATATGGTTTCATTTAAAATCAGATTACTGGATGTCAAAATGTTCAATATGCATTATGGTCTATATTCATCAGCAAATTAGAGGTAGGACTTTCTGGAGTAACTAAAGAAAGATTTGACAGCTGGTTACTACGAAATTATTGGCCCTCAGTTTTGATCTTTTATCTATTTGTTATCATTTTCTTGAACATGAGATCTTACACTATAAAAGCCCTCCGGTTAATTATCTATTAACATCATCTGTATTAGTGGTAGAATACTATCCTGCCACGTTATAGACCAGGGTTCGATTCCCCGGTTCATTTATTTTTGTTGAAATCTAAAAGTCATTTTGTGGAAACCTAAGAGACAAAATGAATGTGGACATTACATTGAATGTGAAATATTAATTAGTGACTTTTCATATATCCAAATGTTATTTTATTTTTCACAATGTATCTATAAATTGGACCATGTATGGAAAAAGATTGATGATGAATAAAATTGTAATTTCTCTATTTCTCTTGTCTTTTGTCTCTTGTTTGATTTCTTGAATATATTACAACACGTTATCAGCATGAGTCTCTAACCATCTTGGGATCATTGAATCCATGACAAAGAAAACTTTTGGTGTATGGTCTAGGAACGAATCGTATCTTTCGTGTAAGGTAACTTTTATTGAATTTTAATATGCTTTTGATTTTCGTATATGTGATAGCCAATTGGGTGTCTCATGTATTGAACAAAATAGCCTCACAAGTTGTTTATTCTTATAATGCTCTACTTTATATGGCTAACCTAGAAAATAAATAAGTATTACACAGCTCTACATGAACTCCACATGAAACATTATATTCGACAGTTTCCTAGTCTATCAGTACCACTAATATTAAACAGTCAATATTCAACCTGAACAAAAGGTTGTAATTTCTTTTGCTTTTAAATAAAACTTTATGTATCCGACTCATATTTCTGATTTATTCTTACCATCAGAATGGATGCAAGCATTATGTTCTGGTAGAATTGACTAGACTTTTTCTGGAGGCCAATGATGTCTTCAGTTGTGTATATACATGCACAGATGTACTTGTCTTCTAGTGTAGTACTAATAGATTGCAAGTGTTTGCTGATATGCTCTATTAATTAAACAACCAAACTCCATTATTGTTGAATTTTAAATACATGATTTGTGTTGACATGGATAGCCTTTTAAGCATGTGATGATGCTCCAAGTATTGCAATTATGGAAAGTAGCCTTAAAAAAATATTCTAAATTAACATCATTAGATACACCTCATTCGAAGGCTTATAATCAAGCATCACCTAATTAATCTTGATGGAGGCTGCATATGACAGAGGTGTCTTCAAATGCAATAACTTGCTTTGTAGTCTTAATGCCTTTGAAATCTAAAAGGCTTTTCTGAACTATGCTACTAGTCCTGGTCCCCAGATAATAGTATGTGTTGAACATCGATAATTATTTAGTACTTACATGGTCTGGAGTGATTTCATGCGTTAGTTATTTGTTCCAAAAGATATAACTTCAGAGTGATCCATTAAGTGGGTGCATATTTTAGGGATTTATCATGCAACCATTTTGTTGATTCACAATCATACATTATGTACAATTTAAAAAAAAACCTGAAAGCTCTAAAACCTCCGATAGGTCTTGCCATTCTCTTCCAGTTGTTGCTGCTCGTTTGAAGTATGGTTTTTTTGTGAGTCTTTAGATGCATGTTCAGTTTAACTGAAAATTTTCATTAGAAGATTGTGGAAGCTGCATGAGATGATCCCAACCTTCTTAGTTTGCATTTACTGTAACGCTTTTTTGAAGCTAAGTTACCCCAAGAACAACATATTTTCCCGAGTGGAGTTGAATTACTCTAAAGAAAATTTTCTGGACACTCATAAGGTTTTAAAATTTGCCTTTTGTTTACATAGACTGACAGACGGTGATACTAAAAATGTCTGAAGCATCAACATGAAGCTTGATCTGATTATCCCCAAAACAGTCTAGACATGACCACATCATAATTCTAAACAATTTCTTCATATTCTCATTAAAATCATGATTTATTCTGTTATATATGGAATTGTTCATTCTTGTCATTCATGTTATATTTTAGACATGATTGTATTACACTTGCTTACATACCAGCTATCTAGTCTAGAGTATGAAAAGATAGAGCATCAATCATGAAAAATTGTCATAATATATCAATTTGATGCTTTTACTTTAAATATTCTATTTGTTTGTTTGAAGTAAAATCTAAGCCTCATGAAAACTTAAAATTAAGTTGTGGGTTTTTAAAGCTCATGTTGGCATCCATAAGCGATCCATTTTTTTTTATTGCTAATTGCACTGATTCTCTTTCTCCACTGAAATTATACAATATTAGTTTATATCCAAAATTATCTTGGTGGTACCTTATGAGCTACCCGGTGCATTATAATAAATCACAAGGTGGTGTTTTTGAATCTGACAACCTTGAGTTTAGAAGAAAGAATAGCACAAATTGGTTATGCCTTTGTTTATTTTATACTTGCTTGAATTTGTGATGGTCATTGATCGTCCTAGCATTAAAAATTTTGTGTAAATTTTAATATCAGACTAGTTTGCCAGAAGCAAACATTTGAAAGATAATCTTTATAAAGATCTTTAGAAAAAGGAGCTTGATGATTTTGGTGATTATGTGTGATCTTATTACAATGTGGATATTTCTAATTACTCATGCACTAATATTTAGTCCCCATGATTAGTGCACTGTGATATATGATAGTAATTATTACTTGTCTTTGGCCTCGAACGTTTATTTTACTATAATATATGATTAGTGCATTGTGATTTTTGCATGATTATATTTCTTGATTCTTTAAGTATCTTTGCCCAGAAGGCAAACACTTTAAATTTTTTCTCTATTAATTAAGACGTGAAAAATTAATGCCTCACTGAAAAAGTATTTACTTTTTCTGGGCAATCCCTGAAGGATCGCTTTGATCTATGAAAGTCTATAATCCTCCCTCAAGCGCAACTGGCAGACTGAATCAGAACTTTTAGGATTTTAAATACATGACCAAATATGATTCAGCTTTGTACCATATTATCTAGCTACTGAAACTCTGTAAGCAGAACATTACAGACAGTGAAAAAAAAATTGATCAAAAAGTTCTTTTCCCCGTTCCACACAAATAATATTGTACTCCAGCAGTAGTACATGACCAAAAATTGTACGTAGCATTCTGAATTAATATCTACATTAGTAGTCGCAGAAAAGCACAACTAATTGTTGATTAGAAATCACAATATCAGAATAGTTGGCTTACGAGTTGTGCTTGTAGCACATGCTACAATTCAGAAAATTACTTATATGTGTGGACAAGGGGGGGCTATGAACATAGTAGGAGATTATATCCTGTAGCCATTTTTGAATTTTAAATCCTCGATTGAATGCAATTCAACAAGTAACCTTGTACTCTTGCAGTAGTACAAGACTAAAAATGAACTAATCCTTGCATTAGTAGTTGTTAAAAACACTACCAGCTGTTGTGAGAAACCATAATGCAAGTTTAATTGATTCAGTCGTAGTGCCTGAAGCACATGTCATAATTCAAACTAATATTCATAAACTTGGACGAGGAAAGGTAGTAGACATTGAAATGGATCTTATCGAGGTGGTCAAGGTAAACTATTTGGTTTTTCTATATTTGGATTATATGCATTTGTCAGACAATTTTAATTTATCTTGAGTTTGCTTTAAACTCATGAGATCCTATGTGGCTTTTATTCATATGTGTGTAATTTAGAATTTGTCTGACCTAAAATACATCATGTTGCGATGTGTTTAAGATTTAGGGACCCAAATTCTTTTAAATTCTGGCATGAGCGATTGGGTCATCTTGGGCATAATATGATTTGTCGGATTTCCTTAAATTAAATGGGGGCATTCAAACCAAATCCGACCTACTGCATATCACAATTTTCCCCTTCATCTAATACGTGGTGAATAAGCGAAACATTTCCCATCTGCGTATTCTTTATTTGCAGTCCATATTTCTATATCACCACCCTAGCGTACCTCTATTGGGCCTTAGCAAAGATAAGGTACATACATTATTTATGAAACTCCGTCAATAATTTAGTACCTTTGACCCATGTTAGGGGATCAATTTATAATTTGGTACGCTGACTGTATTTTTTTAATGAAGATCAATTCTCGACATTAGGGGGAGATTAGCGCCCAAAATATAAAAGAATATCGAGAAATTTCATAAAATGAAAAGAATCTTCATTTTTAGATCCACGTACTAGTAAGCTGAACTAGAAGTTCAGTATAAAATTATCTGCCAAAGATAGGAGTGACTAAGCCCCATATTCATCTTGAGTATATCAACTAATGATTTGGTACGCCAGAAGCATACTGTGCCAGAAGCATATGAAACATGTTAGTATAAAAGATAAAAGTCCACGGTACACTAAATCTATTATAGAAAGACAGTCACTCCCATAACCTCCGGAAGAGGCTTGTCCTGAAGACAAAATCTCCAGTAAATTGCACGTGCACTTGATAATCATAATATTGGAGATGCGGGACGTCCAAATCCAAACGTTAAGGGAAATATCGAGGATTTGGTTAAAATAAAATAAGCTTTGAAGTGGCCACGAATTTGTGAAAAAGGAGAAATATATAATAGAAATATAAAAGTTGTCGACAACATAGTTGCCTCTACAGTTGCTCTTACTATCTCTAAAAATAATCTGGATCCAGAACCTAAGTCGGTAGCAGAGTGCTTGAAGCACTCGGACTAGGTGAGATGGAAAGTGGGAATTGAGACTGAGCTGAACTCGCTAAAGTATTTTGAACCTGTAGTTCATATATCCCTGCAGGATATAAATGGGTCTTCATAAGAAAAATAAATGAGAATTGTAAGGTGGTGAGATATAAAGCGAGATTCATAGCTTAATGGGTTCACGCAGAGACCCGGCATCGATTTAGATGCAAAATATTCTCCTATTAGTGATTATATTATGTTCCGCAAGTTAATACATATGGCAGAAACTATGAATTTATATATGCAGTTGATGGATGTTGTGACCGCATATTTATATGGGTCACTAGACGCTAATATCTATATGAAAGTCCCTGATGGACTTAAAATCCCTGAATTGAGAGAAAATGAGAATCGCAACATGTATAGCATTAAATTTCAAAGGTCGTTATACGACTTGAAACAGTCAGGTAGAATATGGTATAACCGACTGAATAAGTTCCTCCTGAAGAGGAGATATGCAAATAATGATATCTACCCTTGTGTGTTTATAGAGAAATCTGAAAATGGCTTCTGTTCATCTCAATCTATGTTGATGATATAAATATTATTGGAACGCACAAGGAGCTTGCAGAAGCTAGCTCATGCCTAAAGACGGAGTTTGAAACGAAATAAAGTTAGGAAAACCAAGTATTGTCTCGACCTGCAGATCGAGCATGTTCCTAAAGAAATATTGATATACCAGTCAACCTACCTGAAGAAGGTCATGAAGAGATTTTAAATGAATAAATCTCATGAACTTAGCACCCCAATGGTTGTTAGATCCCTTGAAGTGGATAAAGACCCATACAAACCTAAAGAAGATAATGAGGATATTTTAGGACCTGAAGTCTCGTTTTTGAGCGCTCTATTGAAGCACTTCTTTGTACTATGCCTGATATTGTATTTGTGTTATACTTGCTAGCAAGAATTAGTGCATCTCCTGGAAGGAGACATTAAAACAACATTAAATATATCCTCTGATATCTTCAAAGTACAAGAGATATTTGTTTATCAAAGTATGACATTGGTGGGCTATATTCTGATGTTGATTATATGACTGATCCCCATATTGTCAAATCTCTGACTGGTCATGTTTTTCTCTGTAGTGGTACCATTTTTTTGGAGGTTTATTAAGTAGACAATGGTTAATACTTGAAACCACTCAGAGATTGTTCCTCTATACGTCTCCCACGAGAATGTGTATGGTTAAAATCGCTGATATAACACATTCGATGATCGTGTGGCATATTAAACGAGGATATGACCCCCGATGTCCTTTCTAAGGATAATGTAACTTGTGTTGCATAAATGAGATGTGGAAAATTTTTATCCACTTGCACTCGAAAATAATAATGAAATTAACATAGATAAGTTCGCTCTAAGTCATGACAATCTAGAAGATTTGATCACCAAATCCCTTAATACATCAACTTTTAATTTTATGGTATCGTGCTTGGCCACCACGGTATGCATAGACTTAAATGTTTGTTATCTTGAGGGGGAGCAAAATTATTTTTCAGAATAATCCTGAAGATTAAGCCCTGAAGGCGGTAGCTGTACTCTTTTTCCCTTAGCTAAGTTTTTGTCCCATTGGGTTTTTCTTAGCCAAAGGTTTTTAACGAGGCAGCTAATGCAGCGCAAGTTTGGATCCCGAAGATCTATAGTTGTACTCTTTTTTCCTTTGCTAAGTTTTTGTCCTACATGGTTTTTCTTAGCGAAAGGTTTTTAACGAGACAACTGATGTAACAGAAATTATGTATGCATGTCATGTACTCTTTTCCTCGACTGGTTTTTTCCCACTGGGTTTTCCAGCGAGGTTTTTAACGAGGCATTGACATCTCAAAGTAATGTCCAAGGGGGAGTGTTGAAATCTAAAAGTTATTTTGTGGAAACCTAAAAGACAAAATAAATGTGGACATTACATTGAATGTGGAATATTAATTAGTGACTTTTCATATATCCAAATGTCATTTTATTTTCCACAATGTATCTATAAATTGGACCATGTATGGAAAAAGATTGATAATGAATAAAATTATAATTTCTCTATTTCTCTTGTCTTTTGACTCTTGTTTGATTTCTTGAATATATTACAACAATTTTATTATTGTGTGTTATTTTATTTTTATTTTTCCCTATTCTCAATCAATGGAATATTCGGGCATTCATTATTTATAACTAAAGAAATAACTTTCTTTTTATTTCAGCATCAATCTACTAAAATCTAACACGCTACTTTTCTTTGTTCTTCTTTCTTAGGGTTTGTTTGGTTGACTGAAAAAACAAATAAATCAATTATAAGAAACATATTTTCTATAATCGGTTTTTTTTTGTGTTTGGTTCACTTTTTAAAATTAAAAAAAGAGATGAGATGAGTTGAGTTGTCACCATATTATTGAATGATGTCACTCATTTATAAGAAAATTCATTTCATAAATTTTTTGAAGAAAATTGATTAAAATCAACTTTTCCTTATCTAATTTTCTTTTCTTTGGTTTTAGAAAATCAACCAAACATACCCTTAATAACACAATTAAAATAATAATTAATTAATCAACAAAATCTCTACTCATCTTAGACTCACCTAATACCTTATAGAACAGACGAGAAAGGCCACCAAACAAAAATCCTCAAAAAAAATCAGTAAAAAAAAATAAACAAAGTCATAGTTCCCATTATTTTGCTCATGGACGAAAAACCCAATCAAACCCTAGATCATCGTAAAGACGATGAAGAAGAAGAGAAAGAGGAATCAGAAGCTGTTGAACTGATACTCTTCCAAGTTAGCGAGTGCTACGTGTATTTGGTACTCAACTCTTGACTTCAAATCTCACTTGTCGATATCAGCAAAATTCGATCAGTTTCCTAATTTTTGTTGATCTTTTTGAATTCGATTTGTATAGATACCTCCAAGGAAGAGCGCCGCTTCTTACAGGTGTGTTTCTTGGTACTAATTGTCATTGGATTTCGTCTTCGACAATGATTTGTTGCGGCTCAAAATTTCCCAATTTAGGAGAGGAATTAGGTCTTGCATGATGATTGTTTGTCCTTAGAACTGTTAGCTAATGCGTATGACAAGGAATTGGTGGTTAAATTTTGGTTGGTTCACTTCTCTACGATTTACTCTATTGTAAATTTGGGAAGTGATTTGATCTTGTTTAGTGCAATTGATCCTTGTAGCTTAAAATTGTTTGATGTGGCTAAGGGATTATGGGCCCTCAGTTTGCGTACAATTGGGTAAACTTTTGTTTGATGTTGAGTTTGCATTTGGGTCTGAGGTGAGTCTAAGAGGGTTGGAGGTTTCATAAGTGGGTTTGGCATTGTGTAATGAGATTGAGAAAGAATAGATTAGTTGGCAATAATCTGTTAGGGGTGTTAAATTTGAAGCTATTTTTGGGTCTCTCTCTCTCTCTCTCTCTCTCTCTCTCTCTCTTGTGAGTAGTGTTGCAAAATATTCTTAGGGAGCGCTTTGGATATAGGCAAGGTTTTAAATATTAGATATCCGGAAGTATCGTGCAGCCAAAATCCACACCGAATTGCTGATACTGGGAAAATATCGAGAATATGTAGTACATATCGGAGTGCCATATTAGATGATGTACACATATGATATAACGTTCTTAAATGTAATCTAAACATACTTAATAAAATCTAAGCATTCATAATTAAACCATAAATCTAAACCATTCTTTTAAAACAAATAAAGGTTGAAATCGATCGACGTTGCAACAGTTTGGCCGATTTGTTTGAGGCCAAAACATCATCTGATATATCGGGAAAGTCGTGATATATCTCCCAAAAATTGCCAAAAGTGATATGCTATTTTACGACAAACCATATAAAAGGGTATATTGGTTCATATATTGGCCATGTCAATTACACCAAAAACAAATGGTGAAGGATTTTGAGATCATATAGATTTGCGGCAACTCTTATAAAAGGCTATTCTTACCTTGCTAGTGAGAGATTGGTTACAAGAATAGAGCTTTAGATTTGCTCATAGGAAATATCAGAAGGTAGTTAAGGGAGGCCGATTAGCATGCTCCACTGATAATTCATAGTTTTGTTGCTTCGCTTAAGGCTCTAACTAAAATTTAGAGATGCACGAGTTCATGCTTCTCACCATTTACATATCTTGTGTCGAAAAGAAACAAAATCCAGGCAAGATTGTTAAGGAGGTAAGTCATTCCATTTTATTCTTAATTTCATAGTTCATTCTCTCTTTTCCCCTTTATGTGTGCTAATGATATTTGTTAGATGGTAAGTTTCCTCTGTATAAACATCCTGTCATATGCAATACATGTTCAATTGAACCAAGCTTATGCTTGCCAATACCTTTTTTCCTTGGCTTCATTGTAATGTTATGTAAAGTGCCATTGTACAAAGTCCATTATCTGTTCACCATCTTGAGTTTGAATGTCAATAGCAAAATTAAATGAAGAGCCAAAGTGGTGATTCCCTGCCTAAAATCATCGGACTAGTATATTGAGAACTTGTCCTTAGTAATTTGGAATTTGAAAAGTACTCCACGTAGAACATCATATGTGGCAATTATCCTAGTATTCAGGAGTGGAAAACCACTGATTGTCATTCACTTTATGTTTCTGTTTAGTTTTTGTCTACAGTCAGAAGGGTGGTATGCATGTTTGATTTAAAATTCATTTGCCTGCGCTAGACACTTGGGCTGTAGGTAGAGGGAGAATTGGAGGAATAAGGAACGCTATCTTGCAGAAACATTTAACGTATCACCAATTTTATTTCTGTTGGAAAATACATATTGTCCAAGATATTGATTTTACCTAAGTTGGAGGCCACACTCATCGAGCAACAGAACTTGGTTTGTGAATTACATGTAACACCATTTTTCCATTATTTTTGAGAAGCTTGATAAAAGTTTTTACAGGAAAGCAGATTAATCACCAACAATATAGGTGCACTTATGCTTTAGCATGCTGGAGATACCCTTAGAAATCAAAAATTTTGAGCCCATTTGGAACTTCTAAATTCTTAGGGGTACAATTCTGAATGCTATAGGTTAAGCATGTCTGGTCAATAAATGACCTGGAATTTTGATTCTGGAATTTTTATAGGAGGGATGGGACATATACCAAGGAATGGCCACTTCCTGTACCCTTACCGAAACTTCTTGGACACATCTTGAGTATATGCATATGTTTATTCAGGTGTATACTGAATTATATAATACATGTTTTAGTTTAAAACAAACGCATACACTTCTTGGATGTATATTCTACACTTCACATATATTCCCTATATATTGATCTAATGTAAATGAAAGAACAATGTTGATCTTATGTAAATTATTAATTCTAATACATATAAATATACATAACATACATATATAGCCAGTATGCTTGTACCTTACCTTTTACAAATTTGTCGTGTCCCATACCCGTAACCTATACCCATGCAACGTAGGTTGGGACCAACCTTTTTATCAATATTTAAGGCGTGAGTAACAGCCATTTTGTACAGCACTGTTCGCATGGCCATGGTCCGTTACCATTGGCTAGTACCTATCAGTCTTTTGGCTTTAAATCGAAAGTGTATTTTGGTCTACTTTCAGTGGCCTTTCTGTAAATAACCGGTGTGATTATGCAAGTGGGGTTGATGTTTCCTCCTGGCAGAGTGTCCAAGGCTTAGCGTACTCTTTACAAGGGAGGTAATTGCCTAATTGAGTGGTTTTTCCCGTCACTTTGTGGCCATTGCTTAGTGAGAACCATAAAACTATGAATACACAAGTCATGGGACTGTATAAAAGGACAAAGACACAAAGTACAAGTATTTGAACTATTTGAATTAGATGCAGACATACAGGGAAGAAAGTTATCGTACCATCAACAGGGTCTTTTAGAAACTCTGTTGAGTATGTTAGATAACTGCAAGAACATTTCCAATGTACCTTCATCAGCTGAAGAGATCTGGAAGAAACGTCACCTGACATGAAAGCTAGACATAGTTCAAGCTCAACCTATTAAGTTTTAACTTTTAAGGATCGCCGTAAGTCCTTTCATTTTAGATGAGCATATCATAGTTCTTTGATCACAATTCAAAAGTTATGTTAAGAGATGAGGGCAGGGAACATTGTAAATGACGTAAGTTTCTGTAGCATTGTACTGTTGTGCTATGTCTTGAAGAAATTCTGAGATCACTTCACAGGCTTGTACGGGGTTAAATGTGCTAAAACATAAATTTCTACTTTACTGATTATGTGTATTGATTTCTTCTTATATTTCAGGAAGTATTTGTAAAGTTGCTTAAACCTTTTATCGTAATTTTAGATTGTGACTATGATCTACGTGAGCATGCCTCAGTTCCTTTGACTGACATATTCCATATTCAGTTAACCTTATCTTTTATATGTATTCTAAGTTCTATATACACATGTCAGCATTCAGCTTATATGAAACCTTCCAAAAAAAGTCCTCTTTTTTATTGGATATAAATATCTGATCAGGGCCGATGAATGGAATGTCAACAAATGGGACTGGGAGGGTTCACTAAAGGTCGTAAGCAAGGGAGAGGAGTGCATTATCAGACTGGAAGACAAGACCACAGGTGTGACCATGTTTTAGTTTGTGGAGCTTGGAATTAAAGCCATAAATCTTTGTGCTGTTTCTACTAGTCCTTTTGTTAATTCTTTGATAATTTGATGTCTTCATCAGGGGAGCTATATGCCAGAGCATTTCTGCGAAATGGAGAGCCACATCCAGTGGAGCCAGTAATTGACAGCAGCAGGTTGTCGACTTCCATTTTGTAACTCCCAGTTTAAATGGGTGCCACAAATCCTGTAGCAATTTCCAACCAACTAAATACAACTTTTAAATCATGCCCTATTTCTTTTATTACACTCCTTGTGTATTTATTCCAGAAAATACAAATACCACTATTGGTATCTGATGTGTCTTTTTCTTAACTTCCTCAGGTACTTTGTCCTTCGGGTTGAAGAGAACATTGGTAAGCTATTTTCTCACTTTTGATGCCAATTTGTAAGGCTCCCTTCATGTTCTTATCCATCGTACTCTCCCGGATGGATTTAATGGTGCAATATATCCTGTGCTAACCTTTGTCTAGTACCACAATTTTGGCTTGTGGTGAAAAAACTGGAAATCTAGCTTTCTTCAGTAATTGAAACTACTGGAAAGAATCCAATAAATATAGGCATATCCAATGACTTGTGGAATCACGTTATAAACGATAAGTTGCTGCTTGATTAGAATTGGGAACTACAAGGTTGTATTCAGATTGATTAAGATGTGCTTTACAGCATCAATATGAGATGAATATAGCGGAAAAATATTTCTAGAATATTATGTGTTCGCAAAACATCCATGAAATCGGAAGAAGAATTTTACAAGACAATTGTAAGATCAACACAGATTTACGGACCATAATTTTGGTCTAGTTAAGAATAATTTCTTAAAAAAAAAGAAGTATAACAAAAATAAAAATTCTGAGATGTGTGAGTGAAATGAACCAAAAGATAAGATAAGAGATGAATATTCATAAGAATATTTGAGGTTGCATCTATTGAGGATAAAACGGGGGATAATCTTTTGTGGTTGTTTGAGCATGTTCAACAGAGACCAATGAGTTCTCCAGTGCCGATAAGTGATAGGATTTTAATTAGTGGAGCAACTGTAACCAGAGAGATCTGAATGATGTTGGCTAGTGACAATCAGTAGTTACTAGGTTAATTGAGGAGACTGCCCTCAGCAGAAAGGAAGGAAAGAAAAGATACATGTAGCTGCTTCCAGAAATTTGGATGGAGACTTTGTTTTTGGTTTTCTGTATAAATGTTGCAACTTTAGCATCGCATACAGTGCATCTTGGAAAGTTACTAATTCATACTTTGTCTAATCTTTGAAGATACGGTTAATAGTGATAATCTCTATAAAAAAAACCCGCTGATTTCATGCTCATGCGTGTGAGTTACAATTATTTAGGCCGTTTGATATTATAAAATCATATTAAATGCTACGTTTAGAGTACAGTTAATATCTAGAACGAGTTGTCTGTTCACTAAATCAAGAGATACACTATAATTATTACATCACCCCATGCAAAATGACTCCATTACGTGAAGAAAATTCATTAATTATATAAATACTATGGCTCAGTGTTCTTCCGAAGGGATACTGATATTATTTTCTTTCGTTGTGTTTATGATTTTCATATGTTTAACTGATAAATATGTGAATGTATGTGTAATGTGCAGGTGGTCGTCTGCGGCATGCATTCATTGGTATAGGTTTCCGGGAAAGACCTCAAGCTTATGACTTCCAGGCTGCCCTCTATGACCATATGAAGTATCCTTTCAAATGTTTTACTTCCATCTTCTGTTGGCATTTAAGATGCTTTATTTTTGTGAATATTGTATTATTGATTTAATCTTCAGTATGTATTCTTTACTAGAGAATCCAGTGTAGAGTATATGCCATCTCGAGTTTGTTGCTCCTTTACAGGCTTAAAGATATCTAAACAAAAAGAAGACTGCTGAAGAGATGGAAGAGCATTATCAGAAGGCATCATCGGTTGATTATAGTCTTAAAGAAGGAGAAACTTTGGTTCTTCAGCTAAAGAATGTAAGTTCTTTTGCTAATACTTCCAGATGAGACACATTTAAACCACATCTTAGCCTCAAACTCTTGAGCATTCCTTGACTGGAAAGGCAGTAATTGTTCTTCTCAAATAATCACCACCATTACCAGATAAGCCCCTTTCCTTGAAATGTTTCAGCTACGGAACAGCATCTAAACTGAGAACTCTCCGCAGAAATTCCGAATTTTGTTAGACTGGATACCAGCCTGAGCATCCCTATGGTTGGTTCTAAAATTCCTGCCCAAGTTTACAATGAGAAAGAGAAGATTTTTATAAAACATGGGAGAGAAACTGTCAAGTAGGAAAACTACCCTATTGGTCAAGTAGGTTAAAATTTAAAGCAATTGATCATGAACAACCATCCAAAACATATCTTAAACTATACTATATCTATAATGTTGAAGGCGGAGCATGTACTTGACTGAGTGGCTTATGTCAGTATCTTATTAAGCATGGTTGCAAAAATTTTCAGTGTTCACTCCAAGAAGCTCAGGCAAGACAAACCAAGAATTGTATACACATTTTCTCTTAAGGCATGTATGGAAGTGCATGTATTTATGTGTATTTTTTTAGACATCAATTTTTATAACTTATTCCTTTGTCAAAGTGTGAGTTTCAAGCATGCATATGTATTAGCTTGCACATGGAAAATATATACCTGGATTTTACATGATGAAGATTTGAATTTTTGCTTTACAAGGGTGTGCATGTAAACCAAAAGGTTTTGCATATTTGTGTATGTGGGGTGCACATCATATGTGAAACAATGAAGTTTTATTTTGTGTCAGAGACCTTTCAGAGGTAAGTGATAATGTCATTAAGGAACTGCATTTGTAAAACATAGGTCTCATGAGCTATCTACTAGAAAGCTTATAAAAGGTGCCAAACTCTGGTTTAGCACAGAAGGTGAAGTAGATTGATGTTCTTCTAACCGTGAGATTTGTAATGTGCTATCCGTGTGATATCCAAATTCATGTGATCTAGGTCTATAACATGTACTCCTACATACCATGAGACAAAAATGTCAACGAGCTCTGAAAGGAAAATGTTAAAACTTCGGACTCGGGCTTGGGTACAATAGTACAGAAATACTATATGTATGAAGTATGTGCCATGATGTGTATATATACACTTCTTTTAAAGTGTGTATCTGGTGAATGTATTACACTATGACCTATTATGAAACATAAGCATTCAGAGCATACATACAAACATATATTGCGGTTTGATATGCATAACATGTATCAATATTTGATCATCTACAGTGGATGGATTATGACATTTCTAGACATGCTGAATTTCTTATATCTACATGTTAACTTATACAATTTTAATTAGCTTGTGCATTTATATCCCTACTCTCAATCCCACTTGACATCTGATTGGTTTGATTGTGTGTAATAGAAGGGAAGTCGAGGTATAAAATCTTCTTTCTTTGCACAAGGCCTGAACAATCTTTCCCTTGACGAAAAAGCAAGAGTAAAAGAGGGCACTATATGTCTCAAGCCGCCGCCTCCTCCCCCGGGCCCATTGTCGCCTGTTACTCCTATCAATCGATCCCCGTTCAACTCACCACGATCTACATCAAGTACTCTGAGCAGCACGAGCATAGAAGCAGTATCTGAAGACTCACAATCCCCAGTGAAGGAAACAAGCTCTCAAGAGGTAGTAGAAGATGACTTTGGGGATTTTCAAGCAGCTGGTTAGTTCTGTGTATGGGATTATTTTGCTGAGAGCCTTGCTTCCTTCATTGGTGTATTTCTAGATGTCCCCTGTTTTAGTTGATGGTCTGTAATTACTATTGGTTTCTGGTTTTGTTGACATATGGAGGCGCTGTTCATTTGAGACCAATTTCTGTTCCCTTGAGTTTCAATATAACAATGTATAGAGGTTGAACCTTCGCGGTTAGACATCTGAATCATGTGGATTACTTCATCTATCACTGTTACACGATGTCAAATATTATGTGAGGTTGCATGATTTTGTTGAGTTGTACTGGCGGAACAGATATAAGTAATGCACGTTCATCCGGTTGTCATTAGATACTGAGCTTCTGAGGAATTGAAACAATATTCTTACCGTCTGTTGTTGCACCGGAACTCTGAAAAATGTGAGGAGTATTTGAGTGATATAATTTACATGCGTTTTGGGTGGGATTTGAATTGCTTTGATACCATCTTAAAGGCCATCATTCCATCACACCTTATTATAAAAAGCGTTCTGAAGTGGCAAAAGGGACTAATAGATGTATCCTTTTAAATACTGCATGACATCCAAAATTTTATCCAGGAGCTAAATTTTTTTTTTGTAAAACATGACAGCCAACATTTTATCTGGGATCTAAAAAAAACTTATCGACTTCGATTACGCATCAGTATCACCATAGAAAACAAAGAAAACAAATAACTGCAGTTATTTTGCCCCTAATTATTTCATTTTCTATCCACAAAAGGAAAACAAAGGGAAAGAGGAAGCAGACAATGCAAGTGGGCTGACGCACTGATTAAGTCAACGTTGGACCGGGCCTCCAAACGATTTTTAACTCCCACGAGCCCATTTAGCTTTGTCGTTCCAGTGGATCAGCAGAACTCAGCTCATCCGAAAATTCCAAGCAGCGCAAGATATAAACCTCACAAAAAGCTCACTATCTCTTCCCTCTCCGTTAAAAACGCGCTTTACTTCGCCTGTAAGTTTTTCTCTCTTCTCTATAAAAAAATCTCTCTTTTTTTAATCTATTTTGATCTTTTGAATAACTAGAACGCACTAAATTGGTTATTTCTGCTAATTTTTATGCAATTTTATTTATTTTCTTGCACTTACTAAATTCTAATCCTGTGACAATCTACTTGAACTCATTGAATTGCATGGAATCCTTGATCAATAACAAATGCCGATTTCTATGTAAAATTTTGACCCAAAAGGTAAAGGACTGATTGATTTTTAAGTATCTTGGTCTAATGGGTTGGTCTAGGGTTCACAAAGGTGCATTTTTTAGGTTATTGTGTTAAAATGTGTGGTCTGTTCACTAGCTAGTCTGATTCTTCGTTATTTGATCAAAGTAGATTGACATGGTAATTTTGGTTATTCCTTCTATTTCTGGTTTGCATTACAATATTACCATAATAGAAATGATATGTTTCAATGGTGTCTGGCAAAGCTTGGGAAGGTAACCGTAATGAAAGCAAACAATGGAGGAGTGATTATAATTGAATTGTCCAAATGTGGAAAGGAGACCACACTCCTAGAATTTCATGGATGCATATCGGATACGGAAAAGACTTCTATCATGTATCAATGACTTGGGGTTGGTATTCACGAGTCAGGCTGTAGTAAATTGTTAAGTGTCATGAATTCTGGTCTCAGGCTCTTAGGGACGTTGTTGAGTTGAGTCGCAGAATAATATAGTAAAGGTAACATCAAATGGTCCAACACATGTTAAAAGTCAAGAAAAATCAATATGATCTTTATTATTTTATCCAAGATAGAGGATAATGGAGATAAATTTAGGAGTAGCTAGAGAAGGCACTGGCAATTTTTGATCTTGGAGATTTGGAGTTATTGGAGGCATCTGAACTTTCACCACTATTAGGGATTGATTTGGAAAGACAAGATACTCAGCTGTGGCATTATAACATTGATAAATTCATCAACAACATTTTTGCCTATTGGGATCACGATTCAAGAACATAGACCCCTGGACTGGAACCATTAGTCTGTTTAGTTTCATCTTGGTTTAGAGTTAGCGCAATATTCTAAATTGCATTAGCTCAAACTGTGTCTCCGACACTTAAAAATTATAACTTGAATCTCACTATCACACGATTGCTGCTTCTGCTAGAGTAGAGTGGTGTCTAACTTCTTGATTGTCGCTTGTCATCTCTAGCATTGGATGTTGTGATGTCATGCCCAAATAATTGACATTTGTAATTTTAATAAGTAATGATAGTTCTACACAGTAAAGGATTTGATTTAGATATGATTTTTAATTTTTTTAACAAATTAACAGAGATAAAGTACCTCTTAATATTCAACTTTTGTGCATATAACTAAGAGGGGTTTAAGTGTACGAGTGTAAGTGAAGTTTTGGTAGGTTAGTTCCAATGACAATCTAAGTTTTTATGCAAAGTTGAACATCTAGATCACTACACTAAATTGCATGGAAATGGGTATGGATACTGGTACGAGCGCAGGTATTCGTACGGGACGCGGCAAAATTGTAAAATGTAAGGTATGGGGACACGAGTATATATATATATACATACATACATAGAAAGAGAGAGAGATGTAGGAACTTGGTACCAAGCACAAGTTTTGTGCTTGGTAGTGAGATGTCTCACTCTCATCCACTCTCCAACCTATGTGAATGTGGTCCCCCATTTGAATGAGTGGTTGTGAATGAGCCACATCGCTATCAAGCAAAAAAAGTTATGCTTGGTACCAAGTTCCTCCATACCATGCACATGAGATCATTACTGTTTTTCACTTCATATGTCATTAGAATTAAAATTCCTGTCATATCTTTAAGTTTCATTTATTATGCTGATTATTTTTCATTGGAAACTACTTATTTTTTAACTAGATACCAAAACAACCCTTTGAATATATAGTTTTGAACTTGGGCATGTGCTGAAACGAACCCGACCCAATCTAATTATTTTCAAGAAATGGATGTGAAATGTAAGCTATACGTCCTAGAAGTGGTTGACAAGTGTTTTAAATTAAAACATATATCATATAATTGAGTACATGTCATAATAAATGTATGCATATATTCAAGGAGTGTTGATGAAGTTTGGGTACGGGAAGGTGTCAGGTACAGGTATGGCTTCATGATAGAAGTACCCGTTTAAAATAGTCACAACATGATTACTGTGTAAAAAGTGAGGGAATTCTTTCCAAACCTTCGCAAGCCTTTTTATCATATCTGTGAAGTAATTATTTGATGTACTTATCAAGCCTGAGTGATTATTAACATTGTTGCTCCTTTGTTATATATTTTGGCAGGTTAATGAGCTTATGTACAAATACTTGATTTGTTTCTTGGCCTGTCTTTATTGTGATTTTTTTTCTTTTTTTTTCCCCGCCCTTCCCAGGGAGATGTTGACCATTTTTTGAATGGCTTGGCTACAGATTAAATATGGAGAGTTTATACAGCTATGCAGGCTCAAGGTATCTTAATCATATTTCGGCTCCCTTCTCATTATAATTAATAGGGGAAATAATTTAAAGAGCAAGCAAGTATATCTATGTTCCATTAAGTAGACATTTTCTTTCATATAGCATGAGCTTTCCTAGGATCTTGTGGTATACATGGTTTGCATATCAAATTGAAATTGTATGTTGTGTCCTCATTTAGGTACTTTCAAAGTGAGGTTTTGTTGGCTGATAATTGCTGGTTGATAAATGAAACAATTACACATATTTTATAGTAACCGGAGACACAAACCCCACAATATTCCAACGAATGGCTGTGAAGTGTGAACTTACCATGCCCATGACTTCTTATAGGAAGTACTGAACACTTCTAATGAAATCCACGCAAGATACAGAGGAAATAGTACATTTGCATTTTAATTTTCCAAGATTTTCATCTTATCTCCTATTCTAGAATCAAGTCTGGAGTAATGCAGTGGCTTTCTCCTTAGTTACATAAGCTAAAAGTAGTTGGCCAATAAAACCAGTCTGCCCACCATCAAGTTTCTTTTAGTAGGAATTAGAAATCTTGCAGTATCCTTGTCCAGGAATTTGTTTCCTACTTGAATTATTGTTCTGTTTATAGCTGGCTGTCACTCTTGAGGACCTTGTGTGTTATAACTACCCTTGGTTTGATGGGATAAGTACATACATCTAGGTATGAAGGTCCACAACCATGTTGTATGTATAGCTTCTTCTAGATGGATCAAACGAGAGGTATCCTTGTATGATTTACAATTAGAATTATGCATAACGTAATACTATCTTTATAAATTATAAGATCATATGTTATGTGTTTTCATATGTGCATGAAAGTTTCAAATGGCATTGGACCTTATTCTGACGTTGCAGTGGACCTCATTTCATGGTAAAGGCTCTAAAGAGTAAATACAATAATGAGGAACCATTATTGTTGGGTTCTTTCAGTTGGCCTAGGCCGTATATAGCCTATACTGTGATTTTCTTGAACGTACAAAACATAACAGATGAGCAAATCCATGTGGAAAAATATATGAGAGCTTATAATAGAGAAATAAGGGAGCTTTATTGCATTCACATTATACATCTGGTATATTTTTAAGAAATCATTCCTTCATTATACTTTTTTTTTCCGTATGTGAAATAAGTTTGGTTGCTTGTGGTCGCAGTTCATTTTCATACATAAGATGAAGTTCCTACTTGTGATTGTACTCTTTTTCATGGCAGGAAATTGTTTCCATTTTCATCCTTCCCATATGCACAAAGTACTTCTTTGGGACCTGTTTCCATCTGTGCAGTTGATGACATAAAGTTTAAAAAAATAACTGGCCAGTCAAAATTTCTGATATTACCTGTAAGGAATGCATATCATGCCTTTATTACTGCTTGTTCCTGGACAAAAGGGCATTCTGACGGGACATTACAGCTAGTCATAGATGATCACGATCTACTATCTAAGTTGAATGTACAATCTTCTCCTAAGAAGATTGAAGGAAAGAATGTTTTGGCAAATAACATTGAAGAGAATCAAGTGGCTGACATTGATGTGGATCAACGTGATGAAGCAGGTGGTTCTTCGAGTTCTGGTGAAAACATACTTAATATATGTGAAAGTGAAATGGAAAGAAGGAAGAAAATCGGACTAGCAAACAAAGGTAGAATACCATGGAACAAAGGGAGGACACATAGTAAAGGTATAGTCTTGATTACTTTATTTTACTTAAGTTCTTGTTTACCTGTATATTTTTCTCATCTCTGTTTTTCCTTTTTATTTTTCTCATAATCTATTTAGAGACTCGAGAGCGCATAAGTAAGAGGACTATTGAAGCCTTGAGTGACCCCAAGGTGATGTCATGTAAGAATCACTTTCATGCTGTTCTCTCATGGGTGCTGGATATGAATGCTTGGCAACTGTTGTGATTGCCTGTATTGAATTTTGGTTAAATCTTCTCATAAATTTCTCCTATTAGAAGCTAAGCCCAAGGGTTACTGAAAATATTTATGTATAGTTTGTTTTGAGAACTAACTCTATAGTTTGTTTTGAGAACTAACTCTTGTAGAGGAAACAAGATACTCCACAAGGTCTAATTTTTCCATGCTCACTTCAGGTCAGGAAAAGAATGTCTGAATGTCCCCGTTCTCATAGGTAAGGCAGTATCTTCTATGATTTTATCTAGGCTAAAGTAGTCTTTGTATCGGCAAATCTTTTATGATTCTATCCAAGATAAAGTGTTTTTTGTACCACTGACCTATCATATCAACCTTCTAGTATACCGCTGAACCCTGCGAAAAAATTGAAATTGCTCATTTGTTGCCGAGTTCAAACCCTTAGCTTTGTGCAGTGATCAGAGCAAGGCAAGGATAAGCTCTGCATTGAGGAAGATTTGGGAAAAGCGGTTACATCAGAAAAAATTACAAGAGAACTGTTATTTGAGTTGGGCGAGAAATATAGCAGAGGCAGCAAAAGAAGGTTATCCTGGCCAAGAGAAATTGGAGTGGGATAGCTATGAGAGGATGAAGTCTACTATTATATCCCAATATCTTCAGCAGAAAGCTGAGAGGGCAAGGGCCAAGGAAATTGCGAAACTAAAAGCGGAGAAAGCTGCAAAAATTAGAGCAGAAAATGCAGCTAGGCATGCTCAACTAAGAAAAGAGAGAGAAGAGAAGGCAAAAGTAAGAGAAATGAAGGCCTTAGCCCGGAAGAAGTCAGAAGAGATGAAAATGAAGATGGCTTTGTCGAAGGGTTTGAAACTCAGGACAAGATTTAGCAAGGTATAATTGATGGCTTTTATAAAGCAACAAATATTTTCTACTAGCATATTTAATCCTTCATTTGGCATCAGTCATCTAATGATTTATGGCAATGGATCCAGTGGATCCTTGAATACGTACATGGTGCATCGGCTACCTGGTATTTCACTTTTTGAATGATTCATGCTTTTTTTTTATCTTTTGCTTGGGAAATGCAATCTGTTATTTGCTCAAATCTTCCATCTTCCGAAAGTTATTAACTGCTTTTCGTGCAGAAGCATGAACTCGGTCCACAAATTTATTCATAT
The DNA here is from genome assembly GCA_022839385.1 of Asparagus kiusianus. Lineage (NCBI taxonomy): Eukaryota > Viridiplantae > Streptophyta > Magnoliopsida > Asparagales > Asparagaceae > Asparagus > Asparagus kiusianus. The sequence continues at coordinate 547,002 of BQKN01000654.1, read as the reverse complement.
TCTTAATTACTTTTTGGTAGGTTCACCACCCTAAAAAGAACTTGGGGACTTCTTCCAGTATTCAGAGTGGAATTGAAGTTGAGCATCAGCCAATTGTTGACAATTTGGATATAGATCATATTAAATTAGAGAATATGAGACAAAGAATTTCACTTGCTGACCAAATTCAAGCTGTGAAGAACAGAAAAGGAGAGTTCAACTCAAGTAATTTTCTGGAGAACTCATTTATCAGTTCTTCTTCATCAGAAGTGGAAGCTGGAGATTTTTAGGTTTTCTTGCAAAGCCTCTCGGAAAGCAGTGTAAGGTGATACAATCTAGCACGGATTTCTGTCTAATTACTTATATTGCTATCATGCATCTCAGAAACCTTTTTTCTTTTCTGTTTTAAAACCACTCTATGCTATTACGTTTAAAGAGAAATCTGAAATCATATACCAAGGACATTCAGTTTTAGCTGAATATATCATATGGTGACATCCTTGGATACATACATTTTACCATGGACTTAATTAACAGAAAGGTCATCAGTAACACGGTTAATACCATCTTTTGACAATAAATGAAAAAAAAAAGAAACCCAACATCCTCGTTGTTTATTTAAGGATGAGGAAGTGGTATTGCTAGCTGACTAGCTGTTAACAGGTCACATTTGCCAACCTGCTTTTAATGAAGTTATTCCACATCTTCGGTTGCTGACTCTAGAATGAGAATTGTAGTATTGCTAAAAGTTTAGTTTCATGTGCATTGTTGCTCACCAAAAGTCTACTAATGAGAATGACAATAGAAGACTAACTAAAAGGGATGAAGGAAATAACGTTGCCCATTAAAGTCAAAAGTATTCCTGCCTTTCCAAATTCCATATCACCTTACGTTAGTCTATTTATTGGATCCTCTCTTGATACCAGTTTTTGCTTGAAATCCATATCAATATTATTTTCTTCTCGATCTTTCTATCTACTTTTAGAATGAAGTGAAAAGACAGAAAAAATAAATAAACACAGAATCTGCTCATTTAGTTTCTAATATCTGACTCTCGGTATTTTTCATCCCACAGAATACGAGTGAACTGACAACATATGCAGACATGATGCCTTTGGTGTTGAACTTCTTCAATGCAAGACAGGCATAGAGGAAGTAAACAAACCTTTCTGCACATAAGTAATTATCACTCAAGACTGATCCATGTCCGTTGAAGGATTAATCTAGAAGAGGTATAATCAACTGATCAATTGCTATTGTAATGAAGACAGTTTGTTCATTTTAGTGTAGTTCCCAGTTGTGGACATGTTACCAAATGTAAAGTTCACTGTGGGCCTGATGTTAATTTAATTGTCAGTAGTTACCATTAACCACTCACGGCCAGAGAATGGGTGACCACTGTAACGAGTAAAAGAGTTTTATGAAGGCATTTAGGTGATAAAAGAATATATTGTTATATGTAATGAATAGAATTTGAATTACATTTCAGATTTAGTGGCAAATTGACTTTTGCATTAACTCACGCGGCATATACTTGGGACGTAAACAACACGGCTTGGTGCTAAATTACACTCCGTGATGAACTGGTGACATGCATCCTGCATAAAAAGCAGAATGTGAAGCGGTTCTATGTCATGGGTTTCAACTTTCATATCAGCTTATTGTAGGTTGGTTCGTTCTGCACCCTAGTTCGTTAAAGTGTTCTTTTTCCCCACTCTGAATCGTTTGGAGGCTAATTTATTGGAAGAAGCTTTGTATATTTCACCTGGCCTGGATTTGGAGAGAAGGGCCCGAGGTCTCGGGGTTTACTCGGCCGGTACTAACCAAGTTCCTCGCACCAAAACAAGAAGGAGAAAAAAAGAAAAAGAAAAGAAAAGAGAACATAGAATTCCTGCTGCGCTTGCACTGCAGCATTGAGGATTTAAATTAAGAAAACAGTTTTTTTACACTGGACCCAATGTGATCCATCACTTCAACAGATTACTTGCAATTCATTTGCTATGTCCATCCATAGATCTAGCAATGATAAGCAATCAAGACAGAAGCAGAATCAGCCAATAAAACATCAAGAATTCCTGCTGCGCTTGCACAGCAGCATTGAGGATTTAAATTAAGAAAACAGTTTTTTACACTGGACCCAATGTGATCCATCACTTCAACAGATTACTTGCAATTCATTTGCTATGTCCATCTATAGATCTAGCAATGATAAGCAATCAAGACAGAAGCAGCATCAGCCAATAAAACATCAAGAATTTGATAAGAAATCCAGGTCATTAAATATCAGTGATAGATTTACACATTATACAATTGAAGACTCGTCTCCTTCTTCTTCTTTTTTGAGGGTATTGCTTTCAATTGAGATAAAAGAATGATCCCGCGTATTTGTGGGAATATGATACAAGTGATAGCCTAGTGTTTTCAAACGGTGTATAGCAGTTTCAAAACGTCAGAAATCAGCATCGTCATCGGTTCCATCATCCCAGTCCAGTTGGAATGTAGTAGCTGATTTCATCAGCTCTGTTAATCCAGTAAGGTCTTCAAGATAGGTTGGATGATTGATAGCTTGTAAGATGAACTCCATTCCTCTACTTCTATATTCTGACACAACCTGAGAGGGTATCAAACAGAAGAATTTGTTAGAGCAAAACAGCGGATCAAACAGGAGAGTGGAAGCAAAACAGTGGATTAATTAGCTTACGGCACTGCTACATGCTGTGCAGCTGCTTGAAGAATAGCCGAGAAGTGTAAGTTGAGAGAACTGAGAAATGGAGCCTCGGATCTGATGGGGCAATATGCCGAGTGGTTGCTCGCTACTGCCTATGATAGAGTTAGCAATCTCGCCTGGAGCATTTATCCTGAAAATTTTGCAAAATATTATTTGTTTGACGAGCAAATGTGCAACCATGTTCGACATCCAACCACCGACGGAAAACAAATGTGTGAGCATTGGGTTTCTGAAACAAAAGTGAGAGAAGGGAAGAAATTTTTTCAAGCTTCTGCTCCTTCTATTTCCCTGGTTTAAGGTTGTCACAACGAAAGCACGTTACTTTATTTTGTATCCCAACATTCAATGAAACCAAACCCTCAAAAGTGACTAGAAATATCTAACGAAATGCACAACACGATTGTTAGTCATAAATAATGACCGGATTTTTCTGCTATTGAAGTTTGTGGAGTAAAGAGTAACTTGCTCCTTTAAAGTGGAGCGATTGTTAGTCATAAATAATGACTGGATTTTTCTGCTATTGAAGTTTGTGGAGTAAAGAGTAACTGGCTCCTTTAAAGTGGAGCAATTTCAACTTACCGATTGGGATGATGTAAAATTCCAACTAGCAGTTCTACAGCAAGTGCAGAAGCAATGGGTGCTAGTCCAGGTCTTGTTACTGTGCATTGTTGGTCTAATGAGCGGTTTGAAGTTGACTGCAAAATAAGAATATGTTAATCTTGTAACACTAAATACAGTGCAGACTAGGAAAAAACGAAGCTAAAAAGCCAGTAAAGCAAATAGTGTTCTCAAGAAGATTACATCTATAGGAGCAACAACATCACTGCAAAAGTAGCACCCCAGCCGACGTGACCCATCTGCGTCTTTTGTGGACAATGTTCCCATCTGAGCAGCCTCATTGACTGTGATGCTAGAGTGATCATTATTGTTAAGTGTTGAGTTTATGGGACCGGCTCCATGACGCATGACGAGGTAACTGTCGAATCCTAAAGCTGCTGTGATAGCTATCTGCAAAAAAAGAAAAATACCTGCATTAACAAGTGCTTATTTGCACCAAAGAAGAATAATTCCATAAATGATGTAGCGACATGGTGTTGACTTTTAGAAGCATCATGCTGTCAGGAAAAATGCGCTCGATTAAGTAGGAATGAGACCTTGTTTTCATTTGCACAAAGGAGAGTTGGAAGCCATCTGCTTTCTCGTGTATCTGTCAATAGGAAAATAACATCATGTGCTGTAATCAACTTTTGAAGACTCTTGCAGTCTTCAAGCACCCTGTCTACTTCTTGAGCTGGCACTGGATGTCCTGGCATTGGTATAGACAGACCAACGCCTTCTGCTTCCTGTACATGAATGTAATCAATTATTATACAATATGACTTCTTTAGAATAGACTAACATGAGCCAGATCTTTGCAGGTTTGAACATACCACAGCTGGAAATATGCCCTTTAGATTTTTAACTGCTGCATGAGCTTTTAGGCTCCCACCACCGAGGCTGTCCTGAAACGTATATAGAGACTGCCTGACAGGATTAGACATAGCTACTCGGCCACTATCAAGCAGTGTTATTTTCCTAACGCCCCAAGCCTGCAGATATAACATGATATATCAGATAGGGCTAAAAGAGAATTTGAAACAGAAGAGTTGTTACATAGTTGTCCTTCTATGATTGCTAACCATAAGCATCCGAGCAACTTGACATCCAAGTGTACCAGCACCCAGGAGCAGACACTTGACACTAGACAAGGCATCTAAATTTAGAGAAGGCAATTGACGCCATCTCATGAGCTTTAAATTCAAATCTGCAGCAGATACAGCCAACCTGCCATATACAAACCGGTAGCATTTTAGATATATGTTAATCTTAATTTGGCTTATTTTTGTTATGTGCATTAAGGAATATCCTTTGTATAAAATTTTAATGCATACCTCTCTGGGTCCATGGACTCTGCAAGGCTGATGATCCTAGAAGACAATTTACCTTCAATATTAGTTTCCCACCCAACAGCTTTTGGTATGCACTGAGGATCTCTCCACTCTTATCAATTTGTAAAATAAGAAAACAAAATTTGTGGGAGTCAATAAAACTATATCTACACTCCCAACAAAAAAAAAGAAAAAATAATAACAGAGTTGAGGAAGGCCCATTAAATGCCAACAATATCCAAAAGTGATCATCACCTTGTGGTAGTGAAATCAAGGCTTCACCAATAAGGGATGATTCCATGTCAGCCAGACCATGTTTCTCTCGGTAGCATAAAAAGTGGATCTTCTTTAGCTTCCATCTCAGACAAATGAATGCAAAGAAGTTGCGTAGAGGCCAACCAGGATTCTTTGGACGATGACATGGATCATAAAAGCCAAACAACAACTGCACAAGTGTCATTTTAACAGTGTCAACTAAAATAAGCAACAAAGTCCATTCTTATGGGAACAACCAAGTCCTAGAATATTGAATCTTACAACAAATATACATATGGAACACCATGACAAAAGAATTTATATGAAAAAGGGACGATATGTAGTTAAACGTAAACCTTTTGGTCATTGCCCTGGCAAACTTTCCAATCCTTCAGTGGCCTGATAGTAGCATGTGAACTTGAAGATATAGTAACCAAAAAGAATGGCATACCTGTAAATATGTGAAATACCGAAAATGTCAAACGTATGTACTCCGGGTAACTGACAATGAAAATTAAATACGTATAGCAGAAAATTCTAAACCTGTAGTCAAACTTGAATTACGCCACTCATTACACGCTGCAGCTAAGGATTCTGCCTAATTAACATATCCAGTATTAGATTATCTTCAAAAACTAATTAGAAAGATATGCTTCTAAGAAAGTAAACAAAAAGAAACCGCAAGTCCCATGAAAATACCTCTTCAACATTCAACATATTTGATGCTGGTTTCAGGTCAAGTATGGTTGCTGGAGGATCAAGTACTAAAGCAGGAAATGCAAACCAGTAACGAAAGCTCCACTTTTTTAAATCAGCAAAAGAGATTAGAAGAAACCTTGAAAGTACTGCACTATCCTCCTCTACTTTCCCAGAGCAAATGTCTTCAAAAATCTAATAACACCAATTGACATAGTAATTTAAATTGGTCAAAGTCACATCCACGTAAGCATGAACAGAAGTTAAGGATTTATGAAGAAAGGAGACCTTCTTAGCTTCCATCGTCAATAGGTTCTTCTTATCAAGTGCACGGAAGCTCTCCAATGTATTGGTGTTGTAAAGAATCCCCGGAACGGGGCATCTGTTTCGATTACCACGTCTAAATTCAACTTCTGGTGATTGCTCGCTGGGTTCAGGCGACAACGACTCGGAAAGAAGCGTCAAGTGGTTTGATATTTCAGTATTGGAACAAGGTGCATAAAATCCTGCGGCGTAGTTTAACCATATAAGAACCAACCATAAACAACTGACAATTAACCATTGCTTTTGCAGCTTTATCGCAAATTTATGTGAAAAATTAGTAGCTCAATGAAGAAAGAGCTATATTTGATGAAATTTCAACGCAATTTCTAACCAACCACTTCGCATGAAGTCTTTCAGCGTTGCCAAATTAATGATTTAGCACCAATGCAGAAACCTTTATTGGAGTATATCCAACAAGATATCAACCTATTACATAATCACAAAAATTTCGTGGACGGGTTCCAAATATACGAGCAATCAAAGAACCAACTGGCTAACCCTAACCAAGAATTGAAATTTGAGACTCCGCAGGCTCCCAAACTCCCGATTCAAAGTTGCAGAACTGAACTCAGGCCACCACAATCAGAATCAAACAGATTATTGAACGTGGATCGAGAACTTACCAGTGATGTTGATGGGGGATTGGTCGATCCTCAAAGTATCGAGCTTGAGAGAAGAGAAGCGCCTCCAGAATCCAGCGTCCACCAAGCTCTGAAGAGGAGCGAACTGCAGGATCTCCCCTTGATGCGATGAAGAACTCGACGCCATTGGATTTCTTCCTTCGAGGTTTGTTTCCTCTCCTGATCAGTAATCGGATCGGATCTCGTCAAAATTTTTAGAGAGAGAGAAATTTAGCTTACGCAAGTCTTTTCCGCGAAGAGTACGGAATTTGGAGTCGTCAGAAGTGGGGAGAGGAGATGGGGGACGGAGGCTGAGGGTTAGCGGGTCGGGTTTATGTTACATCCGAAACGAAGCTGATGAGGATATTGGATTCGGCTTCGGGGCATCTGATCCTGTTTAAGGTTGTATTCGGATCTTAAATAGTGTTGTGTGAAATTTTTAGGGTTCATCACACGTAGCTTTTCTGAACTCCTGAACTCTCAAGAACATTTTCAGTAACAAATTATGCGTAGAAATGTTACGGTGAGATAGGGAAGGTAATTTCTGCCCATACCCATTTACACACCCGGCCCGTCTATCACTTAGCCCGTTCAAAACCTACCTATTTAATTAAATAGGTCTAATTGGACAGGTTCATTTTAATCCACGCTAAATGGATACTAAATGGGCGGTGTATATTTGCCATTTGCCCGCCCGCGTTCCCAAAAGAAAAACCTAGCCCCCGTAAATCTCTTCCTCTTTCTCTCTAGCGGCTGAGTTCCTCATTTATCCCTCCTCCTCCGCCCCCTCCTCCGCCCCCTCAACCACCTCTCGAACCTAGAGCCTCCGGCGCCGCCTCCGCCCCGTCATCACCCTCTCCCTCATCATCTCCCTCTGCGATCGCGGAGTCAATCCCGAAGCCCTAGCCGCCCTGGTCCGCGAGCTCTCTTGGTCATCTTCAACTGCAATCTTGGTCATCAAAGGGTAAGCTAGAATCTTCTTTTCCCCTCCTTTTGATTTGTAGTTTAATTTTCATGAAATAAGACTTATCAATAGACAAGGAGACCAATCGTGCTACGGTTCAAAGACCCCAAAACTTGATCGAACAATTGAAATCTCTACATTGTGGAACTTTTGTTTTCTCAATCAATACGTCGAGCATCTTTAGGGCATTGGAAATTTCCCCTTCTTCTGTTTATTACAGTATGTGCTTTGGTTTTTTCCTTTACATCTTGCTTGGAAAATATAAGAAGAGCAGTGCATTTGTTGGTATTAATCTTTCTAATGCATACTATTTTTATTTTATTTTTATGTTAGTGTTATATAGTTTTCTTTTCATGAAGTTCAGTTGATTTGTTTAAATTGTTCTTATTTTTTCTAAACTAGAGTCTATTCTAATCAAGTTTGGCATAATTTGCACAAAATTATGATAGATTCTTGAAGATATAATGCTATTCTTGAATTAAAATTGTGCCTTTGTCTATTATCTATATAGAAATGTAGTAAAAATAAAGTTTGCAATAGTGGGTATTTGAATTGCCTTCCATTAAACAAGGAGATTGCATAAATAGATCGGCTATTGCTCAGCTATGAATTCAATTCTATGTTTTCTATATATAAATTTATTGGTTCAGAGGTCAATAGAGGCCCCTCTTCTAGTGTCAAACTTGTTGGATTGATCCCTTTCAGTTCTGTTTACCACGCACCAAGAACTCACCCACCAAAGAACAACTAAGGCAAAGTTGATCTCCAATGCCACTAACTCCAAAAGAATTTTGGGCAATTTTGTTTTTTCTTTCTCTTTATTATTGATATATATACACATATATGTCTATGTGAATGTAGATGGAGAGATGCCTTACAGTGTATTTTGTATGAAATGGCAAATTGACTACTTCAAATAAATCTCTTTCTTATATACCTATATACATATTGGCAAGTTGTGATGAATGTCTCTTGATTACTTGATTTTGGATTTTAGGTATTATTCGAATGTTCTGATGAGTACGAAGCTCATGTACAAATCTGTCAGGTGTGAATTTTAGAAGAAATATGTAGATGGAGAGATGCCTTTTAGCGTATTTTGTATGAAATGACAATGACTACTTAGAGGAATTTGATTCTCATATTCCCATATATATATATATATATATATATATATATATATATATATATATATATGATATTACTGTTATGCTTATGTGATCTTGTCTCTTAATTACTACATTTCTTGCTTAATTAAGTGTTATTTGAGTCTTTGATGAGCACAGAGTTCATTGACAATCTTTCAAAAATGAGAAAAGTTTAGAAGAATCATTGTCCCGGAGCATACTTTGAGAGAGTTTTCCATTAAAAAGGACCCTTGGTGGTCAGAACCTAATGAGGGTGCTATCATCATATTGTCAAACATAAATTACTGATTATTTATATACGTATTTATTTTAGTCCCGTCTAAAATATTTCTTCTTTAGTACTATATCTTTAATATTGTGTCAGGTTTCTTACTCTATAAATTATATATAATAAACGAATAGACTTTTTTGAGTAATAAGGTAGATAAGTATTATTTCTCCTTCCATAAATAAATCATTCAATGAGACAATTGTTGCATTCCATCATAAAAACAGTGATCTTAGCGCATAAACATGACGTGATATGATAATTATAGAGATTTTACAATAACCAAGGCTTAATATTTGAATCATTCATTTGCATCAAATAGCTGCGCAAGTCCAATTTCACAGCAAGCCATACAGTTAGATGCTCAGCTTATAATTTCAATTTACAATATGTATCCCAACATTCAGAATATTATCTTTGTGATATTATTTGCAAAGTTCATAATATTTTCCTCTCCATCACTTCTGTTAAACAGTTGGTTCTCTGCACTTCCATCACAATCACCTTCCTGTCAAGGAGTGGTAGCTTTCAGTCTTCGGATTTTTTTTATTTGTCTTTGATGTTGGTGGTTCATACTTCATACCCAAGGGAGGTGATTCTGGGGACTCTGTAACATTGTAAATTAAGCAAGAAGTTAGGGAAATGACAACTGTTTGTTTGGAAATCAGTAAGAAAATACAGTTAGATGCTAGAGATATGAAAGTAGTATGCCTCTCTTCCTCATTGTTGGCCCATTCATGTTGGATTGCTTCTGACCTCCGATTCTTGGATTTGAAGCAGAATCATTCCAGCCCATCATTCTTTTTCTTTTTTTTTTTCGAGCATGCAAATGCTATAACGAACCGCTTGGCTGAATCGAATGATGGGCTGCTCAGTCTAATGAATGAAGAGTATTTACAAAACTATGCCAACCCGGTATTTACTCTCTTTGGTTACCACTAGAGGAATTACCACTAGAGGCTAAAATTCCTAACGGAGCTGGCTTGATCTGTTGTGTAGACTTGAATCTGATTCATAGCGTCAAAAAATACCCGAAATTGCGATGAGCATGTATATTACATATTGCAATTTTGGTCTGAAAGCACATTTTTACAGGACTTATATTACCTTTTGTTCTGTCAGCAAGGGGATTCGTCACGTGTATTGTGAAGAGCACGTCTTTACTTTAATTCTTCAGCATGTCACGATGTTGCTCTAGCCTTCAGGTAATAGAAGCTGATGTTGCTTTAGTTGTTGACATTTTGCCATATATTTTCAAACGAATGATTTCGTGACGATGCTAATTACCAAGTATCCATTGGTAGATAGCCTTCTTATATAATGCACTTGAGCAACAATTTGCTATGGTTTGAACCTTTCCGAGCATCCGCAGATGCCATTAGTGTACTTGTTGTGTTACAAATTGTTCTGAGTTGTTTTGGGTTTTTGTTAAATGTGTTACAAATTTGTTGGTTCATATTTTTGACGCTCAGTCTAATGAATGAAGAGTATTTACAAAACTATGCTCATCGTAATTTTTCGAAGGCTACAGGTCTCTTGGCTCTGGTTCCTGTATTTACTATCTTGTTTCCTATTCTCATAAAACCATAATTTTGTTATATGATTACGTATCTGATAAGTTCTTTGTGTATTTAGCTGATCTTTAGTCCCCTGGTTCTCAAAGATCGCATCTTGCTATCTAGTGTTTCATTATTATGACAATATCATACGTTTGTGACAAAATTAACTAATTCTATGGATGATTGATGCAGGGGAAATATTGAGGTCTCTATGGTGATTTCGGATTCTAACCCTTGCTATGAAGACGCGCACATATGAGGCTTGCTGCAGTTATTTTAATGTTGCTATTGAGTCCAACTGAGTGTTATGTTTGTTTCCTGGTCTTTTCTTTCTTCTGTCATGATCCTGTTCATGCCTTAACATTTGAAAGATGGTAAATAAGTGGACTATGGTTGTGCTACTATTTTGTTTATAGACGAACTTACTACTCTTCTAGTTTATCAAGTAAATAAGTAGATTGTCCTTACTAATCGTGATCGTGTTGCTGATAGTTATGATGGCATTTATATCAAGTTATTGATCTTATACAGATCCTTGCATACCTTGTGTTTTCTATCTTAATTCATTTAAATATTCTCGCAATATTGTTGTTATTGATCTTTTGGTTATTGGTTTGGAAATTTGAAGTTAATTTTGCAAATGTGTGAGGTTTGTACTTTTATCCAGGCTTGTAAATGGTTCAATCATGAACTTGTCTGTCTTTGTTTATCTTTGTTTATGTTCCTATCTTTGTTAGTATTTTATCAAAAGCCCCAACAAGTTTGCAAAAAGCTTCCCAAAAGTTTGCAAAAAGCTCACAATAGTTTATTAAAAACCCCTAAAAGTTTACAAAAAACACCCCAAAAGTATTATACATATATAGTTACTATAGTTAAATGGGCAAATGGGCGATCCGTTTATTAAATGGGCGGGTAAAAACCCGCCCATTTAAATAATGTTAAATGGGTCATAAATGGGTAAATGGGCAAAACATGCCCGCCCATTTATGACCCGCCCATTTAAGACCCATACCCACCCATTTAACATCTCTACGGTGAGAAAAGGTTGAAATTCAGGGGGTTTTTGTGAGACGCAGCAAAGTTCGAGGGGTATGTGAAAAAACCCACCCAAGGTTCAAGTGGTTTTGTGAAATTAGCCCAATGTTATTACATAAAAAGGGGGTTTGAAGATCAGATCTGGCTACTACTTCTTTTGTGAAGCCTTACAATTTACTTATTATTTATTTTTATTTATTTTGTTAGAGGATGAAGTAGGCTTTTCACATCAATAACTAAATCACCTTGTAAATACCCAAAAAAATAAATAAGTTGGAAACTTCCAGCCTTCTTTTCCGCTACTTATAAATTAAAAATAAGTAAATAAATAAAACATTTACCAAACATGATCTTGGAATCTCATAAATAAAAACATGCTTATAAGTTGAAATAAGTAAGTTGTCAAACATGCTTTAAGTTTCAACATGTATCTCCCCACATTCTATATATACCTTTTTTTTTTAGCTGAAAAAGCAGGTTTAAGGCCCTGCTCATTAGAGAATATTATTAAAACCAAACATTACAGATAAGACAGCCAATTAGGTGGAGAATCACAGAGGGTGAAAGTAGATAGGGAGCGGACCTATGTCGTCACCTGCCGTGCTGAACCCACCGAGATACTACAGCTAGAGGCTCATGATACATACTTACATACAAAAGATAAAAGTAGCAACTAGGAAACATAACGACTAGTTAATGAAAGAAAACAACATCAGATTTCCCACACAATAAAAGTAGCCAAATCCAGCGATTCTATGTTGAATCATGAGTTGGATGACTTGGGGAGAAGTAGTCCCCTGAGGCATCAGCATACTTATTTGCAAGCTCCTGTAGTCCGATGTTTGAAGCAGCCCTTCGAAGTCTCCTGGCCCTTTTCTCCTTTTCGGCACCTGCCCACAATAATGTATATCTCCCAATATTAGAAGCAATGTGAGTTGGATTATATTGACTATCATTAAAAATAAGAATGTTTCTATTGAACCAGATCCACCAACATGTGCAGGGCAACAGAATCTTCCATATAGATTTGATATCCGAGCAGAGGTTTGGAGTTTTGTGGTATTCAAACAGCTCATCCATAGTCTTAGGCCAACAGCCTGTAGGAAGAGAGGGGAAGATGGAGGACCATATGGCGCGAGCAAAAGAGCAAGTATAAAAAGATGATCATGAGATTCCACACCAGATTGGCAGAAAGAGCATCTTGGATCTCCTGTCCAACCCTTCAGGATCAGATTAGCCTTCGTGTTCAACTTCTTGTTGGAAATGATCCAAAACAGGACTTTTACCTTGGTTGGGATGGCTGATTTCCATATCATACTAAAGAATTTTGATTTAATGCCCCCGGAGATGACAAAGGAGTAGAAGGATTTAACTAAGTAGACCCCCGATGGAAGGAGCGGCCACCAAAGCTCATCCAGAGAGGAGGAAATACTGAGGTTGGATGATGCTAAAAGATCAAGAAGGAGATTAATTTCTAACCTTTTTGAATGTAAAATACCTCTCCTGATAAGGGGATGCCAGTGCCAAACATTGTTAAGTGTTCTGCCTTGAGTTCTGATGCAGCAGTTCTGAGATAGAGCTAGGTGATATGCTTTTGGAAATAAACTGCTGAGGGAGTTTGTCGCAATCCATTTGTCATGCCAAAAACTGCCAGTTCTGCCATTTCCAATGTTCCATTTGACCAGGCTGAAGAAGGTGGATTTGATGGAGGATAGGTCCTGGAAAAATCTAGAAGCCGAACTCTTTGGAGGGTGAGCAAAAGGATTGGACTCTTCTATTGAGTAAACAGAGAAAAATACTTTGCTTATGAAGGAATTTCTATCTAAAATTCTCCATAACCATTTAGAAAGAAGGGCTTTGTTGAAGATTTCAGTATCTATGACCCCAAGGCCTCCTTCAGCCTTAGACTTACAGACTTTCCCCCATTTGATAAGGCATTTGGTACTTGAATGAGAATGGCTACCATTCCAAAAAAAAAATTCTTCTAATTTTATCTATGGCCTTGATTAGCCACTGAGGCAGCTTGAAAAAGGACATATAATATAGGGGGAGAGAAGATAGAACAGAGTTTAGAAGGGTTAGCCTTCCTCCAATGGAAAGGGATTTGTTTTTCCAAAGAGAAAGCTTCTTTTTAAAAGATTCAAGGAGTGGTTGCCACTCTCTTTTAGAGAGAGAGCCTCTTTTGAGGGGGAGGCCCAAGTATGAGAACGGGAGAGAGCCTACTGAACATTTGAGGATATCTGCTAACATTCTGCCTTTCTGGGGAGATTTCCCAAGGTAAAAAAGATTTGATTTGAGGGTGTTGATACCTTAATCTTCAAATCATTGTAATTGCTAGTTTACTTCCACATTATAGTCCAACCAAATTTTCTTTTACACGAACTCGAGGGAAAGGAGGATATAACCGTAATAGCTAATTTACTTTCACATTGTAGCATTTTTTTTAACATGAAAATTATTATGTAGAGGGAAAAGAGGTTGTGGGCACAGGCTAGGGGTTCTCGACGGTGGAGTTTTCGAGGTGGGTGGAGTTCCAGCCAAGAGAGGACAATTCAGGGTAACGATGATTTAAGAGGAATACCTTAAATACTTGGCTTATAATCGGCAAAATGGATTATGAGCAAGTACACTTCTGTCAATTTAGTGGATTATAATTCCTTTTCAATAGAAATGTTTTCTCGTACTGATAACATGAATAACTGAGAGGTAGGAAAAGCTCGAAGATTTGAAACGCAAAAACTCAGTTAACAAGTTTCTTGGAATTCCATAGAACCTTAATAAAACCGTAAGCAATCCATTTTCCATGATAAGCTGCAGTATATATACCTCTCTGCCTGTGTAATACATATCGATTATGGTATTGTATTCATGTAACACGGTGAACGTAGTTTAACTAGCCAGCAAACATATATAATCAAGCCATCACAGACTACGTAGCCCAGAATCTGATTAAGCATCCATGAGATGCAACCCGAGTCCAATTTCGCGAGCCAAACCTGAGACCACTCAGAGGGTGGTCGAAACAGTAGAAGCTGAGCTTACTCTCAAAGTAGTCTGTTTCAAAAATCCATTAAGATTTCCAGCTCCAGCATCAAGTTGGACCAAATTAGCTTGAAGGGGGCCTCAGAGTCGTTTAAGTTCGTGTCCACAGAAAACGTTTGCTATACTGTGATGATGACGACGCTGGTGAAAGCCATAACTCTTGAGATGGTTTGAACATTAAACATTTCTCGCTGCTAATATTGTCGGTTGCTGAGCGTCAGGCAACGTGATCAGGGGAGAAAACATAATACGCTTTTCATGTAGCGTCATAACATTAAAAGACAAACATATGCAATATTTATCAGAGGAAAACTCAGATATAGACTAGGTCACAAAGGACTGCATAATGAATGTCATAGCTGGCATAGGCGGAACCCTACGGTGGATGAACCGATATAGAAAATTAGATGTCGATAGGTGGTGAACATAACAACTTCACCAATGGTCATTACTACTAGCCCCCTGCAGGCAGCATACAGCCCGCAAATCAATAATTGTGCACATACAATCATCGCGTTTTATCAAGTTTCAGAAGTAATAGGAACAAAAAGATGCCGATAAAAGGTGTTCCTACCTAGCTAAAGGTCCATATTACTCAAGATTTAGACACAGGGTTGGTTTGGCAAACAACTGATCCTGCGCTTAGGTTGTGAAACATGACGAACATGGTGAAGTGTCAACCAGCATGAAAGCTCAATTTGATAGCATTAGACAAGAATGTGAAAAGCCTATTTGACTCTTTTCCCTTCATACAATTTCCTACGGAAAATATGTTCAAATCTATCTGCCTGTACATGTATATAAGTTTTTTGTCATAAAATGGAAACCAATTGTCTAAAAAATAAGCATGTGAAATAAAAAATATTGATTGTATGCCAACAAATTTCCACCATTTCATGATATTCTGGACTTGATATAAAGAGCTCTTTATTCTTTAGGCTAGCATAACTCGCAGTCCAATACAGACGTCGCGCTAATTTCCTTCAATCCTACAGTTCATCTTGTCTACAAACTGGAAATCGGGATCCAAGATGACAGACCCTTCCATGATCTAAATAATTTCAGGCAATGAACATGAGGTCAGGGTCAGAGAAATGACTTAAACCATCTTAAATTGTCCTGATAACTTGTAATCTTTCTCGACTCCTGACAGTACTCGGCTCCATTCAAAAGAAAAGCAATGCAAACGATTGTGTAAGAAACCCATTTATTAAACAGTTAAAAGCATACCTCATGCCCAAAATTCGATCCTCAAGAGACTACTCACAATAAGGCGAAATTCAATCCACAAGAGACTGCTCACAAAAAGGCCACGGGTAAACCTCCTTAAGTTTCAATATATGCAAGATGATAGATGACAAAGTTTAAGAACAAGATACCTCAATTACTGGATGTACCATCTGCATCAGATTCAATCTTTCAGAACAATAAACATCAACAGCCTCTTCACCCTAAGTAGACAATACAGTTGAAAGCAGCAACATATGAAAAGCACCTCTTCTAAGAAACAAGTGAAGTCATAACACCAGATATCTAAGTAAAACCTCGCAGCCATTCAATGAGTTTGACAGGAACACAACACGATAACACTTCATGCTTTTAAATAGACAAGGCTATAACATTGTGCACCCAAAAGCAATACAAAATAAAAAATGACTAAAGCAACCACACATATAAAAGAAAATGTGAAACTTTCCTATCAGCAAGGCACATAAAAGAAACCCCATCCAAGATTTAGAATCTCTTACGGCTCAACTGTCGTCACCTGCTGCCACTCCCCGTCCACAGCTTCCTTCCACAGAGTCACATTATTATTCCCATCAGCCACAGCCAAAATGTTTCCCGTCAATGACCATGAAACCCTCCACACTGGAGTTTTGAAATCATACAGCACTTTCCCCTCCCACTGATCACCCTCTTTCGCCACCGTCCATATAACCACTGTTCCATCCTGCGATGCACTAGCAATAGTAGATTTTGGAAGCCCCAAATTCGGCGCCCAAGCCACATCTCTCACCCAATCTGAATGCATCTGGAGTGCAGGAAAACAATCCATTTTCCAACCATTATTATATAACTTCCACACCTTAACAGTATTATCACAACCACCGGAAACCAACTTCTGCACGGGATCGAGCTGTCCTGAGCCCACAAGAGCACCAGGTGCAGTTGATGGGGCCCACGACACAGAAGTAACCCCAACAGGATGAGCCTGATCGATCTTAGTAGTATCCCATACCCCATCAGACCGAGCAGTGAAGATGGAGATGTTTCCATCCGATGATCCACAAGCCAAACAGAGGCCAAGTTCGTGAGGAGCCCAAGCTATGGAGTTAACAGAGGACTTGTGTTCAGTAAACACATGGGCTTGAATCCACTCTTCGGGCTTGTTTCCTTCCTTCCAAATGATCACGCGGCCATCATAGCTGCACGAGGCGAGTATGGAGCCGAACTTTGGGTGGGCCCACGCAGCTTGCCAGACGGGACCCTGGTGGCCAGTGAGAGTAGCAAGTGGGTGGTGAGAGGATCCGCTGACACCAATGATCTTAATGGTAGCATCAGAAGAAGCGGTTGCTAGACGCTTGCCATAATAGTCCATTGATACGTCGTGAACCACATCTTGGTGACCTGTTTCTATCTTTTGAGCAGGCATTGCTCTACTGCTAAGAGTGTGGATCTAACTGCATAAATTAACAGTAGGCTGTAAATCTTAAGGTAACCTTTGTTCTGGACTCTAAGAGCAAAACCCAAAAATAATTCATTTAGTTTAGAGAATCACCAAATTTTTTACTTCAATTGTCAGAGAATTGACCAAAAGAAAGCTTATTGCAAGTGTAGGAAATTGTGAAAGGACATCATCACTTAGTGGACGGTGATCATTAGAATCTAAAAGAACATAGAATGATAAATAGTTTATTTTTAGGAACCAAGTGCCTATTATAAAGAATGTTTAATCATTGTCTAACTTGTTAGAGCTCTTCTTATTTCGCAATCTGCCCGAGTGAAAAACATGCACATAGTACTTCAGCTAATCAGTGTTTAATATATATGAGGAAGGAAACTACACATCTTATAAAGCGGCAATCAAAATCTGATCCATATAATTACAAGAATTTGGATCATATCACCTAAGCAGGCAGTTTTCTCTCCGCTATCCAAATCAATATATAGAAGGGTACCACAACTCAGCTAATGGGGCTATTATTTTACAGTAGATTTAATTAAAAAAAGGAAAATTACCTCATGTTTCCTTTTCTTTTTCTTTTTTTCCTTTTTTTTTGACAGAAGTAACTCAAAAAAAAAAATTGCAAACAACCATTCAAAACTTTTTGAAAAGTTCCTCTAAGGTTCATATCAATGTGCCTAAATTGAAAGTTTCGCTCCCCGTAATACAAGAATATGAAGACAAATCGATAATATTTTGATAAGGATTTCTACTGATTTAGGGTTTCATTAGGTTAAGTTTTCAGAATTCGAACTATCTAACTTCTATAAGATTACAGCACCATTGATCCATCAAGGCCAATAAATCTAGCAGTTATATCCAAGAATTCCAGCAATAGTGCACAACCCGATCTATATAAGATCAATTAAACTAGAAATTAAATATAAAAAGTGCGATAATCCCGAAAACCCTAGATCCGGTTACTAGATCCAAGGGGAAAAAGAGGAATTTTCACAGTGAAAACACAGACTACAAACAAAAATTTGAAGAAATTGATAGAACTTACACTTCTTGGTACCTGTCGGCAGATCTCGGATCGGAGGAAAGAAAACGCTCTCGGTCGATTTCTCAAGTGCCCTCAAGCCTTGAGCACAGAGGAAAATATGTCTATGAGATCCGATATCCTCTCCGGAGCATTTTAATCAAAATGGATACCCCTAACGAGACAAAATAGAAACACGCATCGGGTTATTTGCAAATACGCACCTATTTTCTTTCCCTTTTTTATATTATTTATTTTTGTAGAAAAGTGGGAAATTGAATCTTTACTAATAAGCCAATAAGAAAGCCAAAATTGGCAATTTGTGTTTGCAGGCCACTTGATTACTGTTCCTACGAGTAAACTTACGGCGAACTTGAGAAATATCCCTAGCAACTCATAAGGTTTCATCACAAATGGTTATAAGGTGGGAATCAGCCATTTACTCCATCTAGCTCATCAAGAACCATGTTTGCATTTGATTCAATAGCAACCTTTTACGGACCGAGACATTGAGTTAACTTCACACCTTAGCAGGGACTGATCTAGAAATTTTTTCCTATGAGGGCACATAAAAAACTATACATATAAATTAATAACTTATATAATATAAATTCTACCAATAAAAATAAATATCTTAATTATATAACTTTTCACTATCATTTTCATATGAATACATGATCAAAAACTATACATACAAATTAATAACTTATATAATATAAATTCTACTGACAAAAACAAATATCTCAATTATATAACCTTTCAATATCATTTTCATATGAATACATGATCATTTTTATTTTCATCACAGAAACTAACAAAATACTACTAGGTTGCAATAATATTTTCTTCACAATTGTTTTCTATTTGGTCTCACTTTTATAGTTTCAGGGCCGCCTACTAAAATTCTTTGGGGGCACCATGCAAATTTGTATATTTTTTTAGTAAAAAAATTAAAAATTTCATGGGAACAAGTGCCCCCCCATAAGTCCGCGCATAAACTCCGTCCTTGCACCTTAGAATAATACAATTGCCTCCATCATATGTGCAAAACTATCATACGGACAACAACCAACACAAACACCCAAAAACACTCGTTTTGGTCTCTAGCACCACTCCAAACCCTCTCACGGCACAGCTCCCTGTTTGAAGAAAACAGCATCATAATGCATCTTCTCGAGCTCAATAGGAGGTGAACACAATCCTCCGTTGTTGGTTTTCTTTGCAAAGGAGTTGTCTTTTACTTATTTTACATTCTTTTTTTTCCTTTTAATCAACATTGTGATGATTTTGGAATCATATATCAATTCGATTATAGAAATACAATTTAGGAAATAGTTTAAAACATGCCATTATATTTTTTATTTTTTTTTGTATTTAGCCCTTGTCTTTTCTTTGTAATTGTGTTTCCCTACAACTTACTATTTTATATCCCTCCTTTATAGACAATGAGAAATTGATGGTTTTTCTAAAGTCACAAAAAACTAACATGTATCATCTAAATGCATGACACGTGTCATATCTAAAAATAGTCATATGTCATTCTATACTATTAGAAAATGAAATGTAGACTCTTAATATTATCTTTACCTAATTAAGAATTCTCGTCAAATTAAAATTATCCATACTTAGAAAATTCTAATAATCAAAACCCTCGTTTATAATTCTCTTTAACTAACAATGCTTATTATCAAATTAAAATAAACATAATTTGAAAATTTCATTAATCAAATAAGTTCACTTAATATTATCTTCCCCTAATTAAGAATTCTCGTCAAAATAAAATTATTCATGATTAGAAAATTCTAATAATCAAAACACTCATTTATAATTCTCTTTAACTAAGAATGCTTATTATCAAATTAAAATAAACATAATTTGAAAATTCCATTAATCAAAGCAGTTGTTCATGTAAACGAGTTTCTCAAGATTAAAACATTATCAACTACCACCTTGAAAATCCAAAAATTATAATCAACTCTCTAAAATTCAAAAAATTACTACGCCCTGAGATTCAAAAATTAGAAACAACCTTTTGATAAATTTAAAAATCCAAATAAATTCATAAAAACCTTAGAAATTTGAAAAGAACCCCTTTAGATTCAAAATTTTAAACCCGCTGAAAACTTTGAAACTAACTTCGTACTGAAAATTTTAAAATATTACAAATAACTCCCTAAAATCTTTACAAATGACCTATTAAAAGCTGTAAAAACTACAAAAAAACTATGAAAAATCTAAAAATTACAAATAGCCTCCTAAAAATTGCAAATAATCCCTTAAGATTTTACAACAAATAACCTCCTAAAAAATTGAGAATTATAAATAGACCACAAAATCCAAAAAATTATTAACTACCCCTTTAAAATCTATAAATTACAAATAACCCTAAAAAGTCCAAAAATTAAGAATAGTTCTACAAAAAGTCCAAAAATTATAAATAAGCCCCTAAAGTTTTTGCAGACATACCCCTAAAAAATTTATAACACCCCTTTAAAATTTTCCCCGTAAAAATTTATAAACGGTCATTCGAAAATTTATAACTAGACTTATGCTAGTTGTTTTGTAAAATTAACATATTATATTGTAAGGGGAACGCATGAGGTAGAGGTCTCTAATTATCATGAAAAGTCCTACATCCTTAATACTAGAGAGAGGATGGTGGGACTTTCCATTTTAGGTACTAGAGGAAGTCCTAACCCCATCCGTGTGCTAATAATCTCAGGCATGCCAAACATAAATGTTGATTGAAATATCGAGACATTGAAATTCCAAGCATATTTTAGTTTTTAAAAATCATTAAAAAATTTCAGATTTGCAAAGGAGATTGATAGTTAAGTAGTCTAACTTTAAGATTAATATTGCAATTTATCTGAGAAGAATTCTAACACTCAAACTACCTACTTTAATTGATATAAATTTTTTTTATTCCCTTCTGAAAAAAGTACTTATTACCTCTTCTCTCGTAAATATGCACAGACAGTACTTGTCTAGAAGAGGACAAATTTAATCTACTCTTCTAAGGAAAACCCAAGAATCATTGTTCATACTACAATAAAAAAAGCACAGTAAATTATTGTAGCATGAATAGTAAACTAATTCTCTACACTTGAATCACTGTTCATGCTACAGTAAAACTGTATCGTACCATAAAATATTTTGCTACAGTATTAGCATTTGGATCCTTCTTTAAATATAGATATAATTTCTAAATCAAATGTATTAAAATTTAGATCTTTTTGTAAATATAAAAGAGTAAATATGAATTTTACATCAAATGTATTAAAACTTGCATCATTCTTTAAATATAGAGGAGTAAATATAATTTCTAATTTTAATTATACAATAATCAAATCAAATGCATTAAAACTTAAAGAAAATCAAGTTTAAAACACAGTGCTTAAAAAAACATGGACCGTGTTTTGCATGGGGCGCACACTAGTATTTGTCTAATTGATAGAAAAGTAGAGCAATAGTAATTTTTAGTCAATTAGTATAATCCATACTATCTCTTCTCAGTAAGACTATTATTTTTTTTATTTTAAATAATTGTTTTTATCATTAAGTAAAACTTTCTAGACATCCTTAAGTGGGAATATATATTATGTTAGTGGGCTTAAATACCCATCTGGATGATGGATTTGCCCCGATTAACCCGATCTCATCCGAAGCATAACACCCAATTTAGTTTCGCAGCAAAAGGCAAGACCATAAATTGAAATCTCAGGTTGAGGGACGAGTGCACCAGCCGGGAATCACTGTTCTACCACTAGACCACTGGTGCTGGGTTAATAGCATACCTAACAAAATATTATAATTTAAACCTATCTAATGGAAAAGGTCTCAAAAACCAAATAATTAACAAAATAGTTCATCAAATATTGGGGTAACTATTTGGTTATATTTAAATTGAATTTAATCAAACATATATATATTTAATTCACTTGCTTATCAAATATTCATTTAGCCGAGAAGCGAAACTGAGCCTTTACAGTGGCATGATACAATTCTACCACTAGACCACTGGTGCTTAGTTAATAGCATACCTAAAAAAATTATAATCTAAATCTATCTAATGGAAAAAGTCTCAAAAACCAAATAATTAACAAAATAGTTCATTAAGTATTCGGGTAACTATTTGGTTATTTTTTATTCGATGGTTTATTTAAATTCATTAATGAATTGAATTTAACCAAACATATATATATATATATATATATATATATATATATATAGAACTATTTTGTTAATTATTTGGTTTTTGAGACTTTTTCCAGTAG
>BQKN01000654.1:493704-524372 GCA_022839385.1 Asparagus kiusianus | reverse complement strand
ATATTTGATTCACTTGCTTATCAAATATTCATTTAATTTTGATCGCTTATAATTTGTATTGCTGATGTCTTGTATCAAACGGTCAAATGAAAGGATTTATTAAGTTAACGAAGGTCCTTTAACTCCTCAAATATATGGTCTGGAGGAAGCTGTCCTTCCCTGCACAAGTAGCAAATCATAAGAGGGCGGGGTTGGATTCCCCGGTGATTCCTCCGACGATCAAGTTAGTGATTTGCTTGAGTGGAGAAGTAAAAATGAACTACAGTAATTCTTAAGCACAGTGAGTAGTAGTGAAGAACTTACCATGTTATTGAAAATAGTATCTCTATTTATAGTAGTGGTAAATGGTAGAATAGTAACTTCGGATGAGTACGATGATGACCACGTCAGCCTCTGCTTTACAGGTGTCAGCCGACGAGTGGAGGAGATGCTACTTCGGTATTTAATACGAAGTGATTGGGGGTGTGCGGTGCTGACTTGGTCCAATGTGTCATAAAGACTTTTGGGTGCAGAGGAATGATTGTGCCCATAATGCATCTAATGATATTTATTGCTAGGTGATTGGTTGCCAGTGCACGGAAAGGAGCTCAAGGCTCGAGGCTTGAGGCATTTCGTCGACTTTCTACTCGTCCAATGATCAAGAAGTCCAATGATCAAGAAGTACCGCCTAGGTCTCCTTTGTTGCGCGCAGCGAAAATTTCGGCAGCACTTCCGCAGCACAACAAGAGAGTCAGATCGCAATAAGAATTCTTGTTTCTCAAAAGGAACAAGAATCTGAAGCCTAATATCCTATCAAAGTAGGATATTAGCTCTTCCTCTCGTCAGCTCTAGGACTGCGCGTCGAGGGAACCTAAAAAGCTATTACAAATCACACAAAAGCAGTACAACCAATTTTTACGTGGTTCGGCAAATTGCCTACGTCCACGGGGCAAGGAGGGGGGAGATCTACTAATAGAGGAAGAGAATACAAATAGGGTTTACACAAGAATCTCACAAATAAAACCCTCACACAAACTCTCAAATCCCTCACAAAGCTCTCTCAAAGGGATGCACAAAACCCTAAAAGGAACTACTCAAAATCTCTCTCAAAAGCCGCTGATTTATCTTCACCAAATACAGCCGCACAAACTCCAAATCTCCTGCTGCGAATTTTTCTGCCGCAGCCGCAAAACACCTCCTCACACCCAGCCAAAAAATACCCTAACATGGGTATTTATAAGTTACGGTTTATTTAATTATCTCGGGTGGGCCTTGTTCCTCTTCACGCGAAACAAATTCCCTAGCCTAATCATTAGAAGTTGCCCAGCTCCCCAATCATTGGAAGTTGCCCAGCTCGTGCTCGTGGTCCCCACTCTCACAATTCTCCACCTCGGTGAAGTTTTTACAAAACTGAGCCGACACCAAAGCATCCAAATATCCCACTTGTTGTGTCTAGTACGAACTCAATCCACAACAAGTTAAGAACCCAAACGAGAGTCCAAACAATCTCACCCCCATCAAAATTAACTAATCCAAATCGGCTGCATCTGAAAGACTGCCTACGTATCCTCTTGCCCAAGAAATCAAGCCTCACGTAGTTCATCCAAATGGCCGCCAACGGCCTCAACAGTTACGAATGTGCAACATGTTTCGACAATGATCAAACTTGTTGCTCGGAACCACCTTAGTGAGCATATCCTCCGGATTATCCTTCGTGTGGACCTTCACAATCTCCACATCACCATCTTCAAGAACATCCCGAACGAAGTGATAACGAACGTCAATGTGCTTCGTCCTCGCATGAAAAACCTGATTCTTCGCCAAATAGATAGCACTCATGCTATCACAATGAATAGTGACGGACCGCTGCGATATACCAAGTTCCTCCAAAAGTCCTCGAAGACAAATACCCTCCTTCACAGCCTCTGTAACTGCCATATACTCTGCCTCCGTCGTAGACAAAGCCACCGTCGACTGTAAGGTGCTTCTCTAACACACCAGTGTTTTCGTCAAAAGTCTGTTTTGTTGTCGAATTCATTGTCTCTTCAGTCGATTACAATAAAATTCAAAGAAATAGTCTTTTTATAAGACCTCTTTACACAACAAAGCGAAAATTATAACTTTTGAGAAAATAACACAATAGCTGTTTATCAACTATTGCTTTTGTGGGACTTTGCCTGTGCCGGGAACGCTTTGGTTCGTGGACCGCCGAATCACAGATCGTGTAGGGGGCTTATGATTCTTCCTTCGTTTATCGAAGTGAGAATTTGAAACGATATCTTATCAAAGTAAGATAGTCGTTCTTCTTGAAATCAAGTCAAAGCTCGAATGTCAAGGAATCACACCAAAATCAAGTCTGCTCTTTCTCTCTGCTTTAGATTGCTCGAAAATGTGCTCTCTCCGTCAGAAGTGACCCTAGGGGGGTATTTATAGCCTCAGGGGTCTGTAACTGCAAAAACTCAACATAAGACTGAATTAGTATGGCGAGACAGTGTTTACTGTCTCGCTGGGCGAGACAGTGTTTGCTGTCTCGGCCCGCGAGACAGTAAATTTGCTGTCTCGCCCAGAGAGACAGTAAATACTGTCTCGAAAAACGATAGTTTCTCGCTGTAACTGCTTTTCCATGTTTCAAACTCTGTTATTTTAGCAGTTATTCACGTGATTTTCGCCCACGATGTTTCCCACATCCCTTGGCAGTTAATGGACACGTGTGTAGCGGTTTTCAAACGACTTTTAACCATTTCAACACTGTCTCGCTGGCGAGACAGCAAAGCCTGTCTCGTTGGCGAGACAGTTCGTATTTATTAGTTTTGAGTGATTTTCTCTATGTTTGGATATCTATTAGCATTTTTTGACGCCTACAGATACCCCCTCCAAAGTATTCCAGACGTATTCTTTTATAGAAGAGTCTGGGATACTTTGGATAAGATAGGTTTTACTTACGACCCCTTCAATGCTTGGTTGAGTAGATCGTATAGCAGGACCTGTAAATGGCTTCAACCCTTGATCTCTTCTTCTTTTAGTCTATTCAGTTCTTTGTAGAATAGCTAATGTTCTCCCGACGTCACGTTTATCGCTTGACCGTTGTCGAGATCTTGAACCGAAACTGGTCTTTGTTCTTGTGGGTTCAGCTTTTGTCACTAAATTGATACATCCGCTGAGAGCTCATCAGGTTATCCTTAAGAATATTCGGATTAATATTCTCCAGAAACTTCCTGTTGGGCGTAGGGAAACAGTTTAGACTCGTGTACCCATTGGAGCATTCATGCGTGTGATCGTTGCCATCTTATGATACGAGACAGTTCATACTATCTCGCCATGTGAGACAGTAAATGCTGTCTCGCGGTGCGAGACAGTATATACTGTCTCGCACGGCGAGACAGTAAAACCTGTCTCGCTCTGTGAAGTCGGGCTTATAAAGCCCCGACTTAGGGTTTTTGGCGATTTTCAATTCGACTTTCGGCGCGATTTCTTAACGATTTCTTGACGATTTTTCTCCAGTTTTCTGCCTTTTCTCCTCCTCTTTGTTCCTGATTCGTGTGGTGCTTCGTTTGTGGGAGATTCAACTCGGATTTGTGAAGGTTTGTTCGCCTCTTTCTTTTCAAAACTTTGATTTTCTTCACCTGTGACCGTGCATGTATTGTTTCGGCTGTATTTACCCTATTTTTGTCAATTTCATGCTCAAAATCTTGACCTTTTTCGTTGGGTTTCCTTGTAGATCATTTACTCATCATGTCGCCACGTAGATCTCGTGCTCCTCGGGGCCGTTCGACTGTTCAGTCCCCCGAAGGGGCTGCCCCTATTGCCGCTTCGCATGGGGGTACATTTCTTTCACCCTTTCACGAATTTAAATATTGTACTCCGTCAATTTCATATATATATACCTGTATTTGTATGCAGATCCTCGTTTGTATCCTTTGAGATACCTTCGAGAAGAGCCGGTATCCTCCTTTGAGGGGATCGACGCTTAAAAGTGTTTGTTTTGCTTGGACAAACCACACTTCATACTACACAGGGGCGATTTCATATCATCCCACATGTATTGGAAAGTTTTCATATGCCGTTATAATGCCCGTGCATAGTAACGCATATCTATCTTATACATGTGGTAAATAGAAAATCGTCACACCTGCCGTGGAGTAGCGACTATATTTTATGGATTAATATATACCGCTTTCTCTAAAATTTTAGGACTATTCTTACACAATTTATGTGTATGTTTTCTTTATCAGTCCAATTTCCTTCTACCGTCTTTACCGCTGATACGGTTACGGGTCGGAGTAGCACTACCCATTCTTATTATGAGGGGCTCCCGTTAATTGAATCCTCTCCCCAGTTCAAATCTGACTATAGTGAAGAGGCTAGAGAGTTGATCCGGCGGGGTAGTTGTCGTGTTCTACGACGGTTAATCACGGATGCAACCTTGATTTCAGAATAAGACTCGAATCAATGTATAAGGAAGCCGGATTTTTTATTTGGTGACTCCATAAAGGATCCGAAGATCGCATTCTGCAAGCCTGCACAATGGTTGCATGAGAGCGGCTCGTTATTTCTGTATTTGCCCTGGATTCCTCGAGAACACTCGCTCTTGCAGTTCAGAAACCTATCTGTTGGACGCGAAATGTTCTGGAGGTTAACCGAAAACCATGAACGCATCCATTGCGGTTTCATTGGGAAGGATACCACCCCAGGTTCCAGTGAGAGAGCTTCTGTGCGAGGGCTTCATCCAGGCATCTTAGGTCAAGATAATATACCTCAGAATGAAACGACAGCGCAGGCCAACACAGTGAAGAACCGGTTAGCGGCAGCGGGAAAAAGATTACCCAGAGAGAATTTCAGATGTTACGGATGGGTCCATTATTTTGGAGATAAGTGGTGGTGGACCAGAATGACTCGCTATGTGTTGGACCGTTGGGGGCGAGAGTTAGCAGAACTAGGGTTGGCGGTCCCGATCCGTGCTACTATAAATGGTCTACAGATTAGTGTAGGTCATTTCCTTTGTCTGTTCGAGATCTACAACCCGGACACTAATACATTCTTTACCAAGAATGGGGAGCTCGGACTACCACTGCATGAAATGATGAAGGTGTCTGGTTTGACCATGGGCGATGTTCCATATCAAGAATTCTTCCCAACCACCAGTCAGCTGAACAAGATGAAGGATCGGTCAGCTGTGACCTATGACACTTTATGGGAATTGACCTGCCATTATCACATAGCCATGGCCGAAATGGAGCCTAAAGCAAGGAAGAAGTCTCCCCAAATCAGTTTAAAACAATTCGTCGATTATCTGTTCAAGAATCTGGAAGACCGTTCGGGAGATGTACGCGGATTATCTCCTATGAACCTGGGTGAAATCAATCGGCTGTTAGAGAAAACAAACACCCAGACTTACACCTCTCATTCAGAAGATGGATTTCCGCATGGTACCAAATTCCGTTCTTATATGTGGCAAGCTGGTATTCCGATTAGCCCTACTACTCTGTTGGCTGGTTTCCTGGCTTTATGGCTAAAGAGGTGCGTAGTTCCCCACCAGTCCTCTGATGCGATGCTAATGGAAGTATTGTATCCAGCCGTTCAGCTAGCTACAGGTCGCAAATTATCCTTGCTTCCCGCTATGGTGGCTACTATTCACAGTGGATTACGGCAATTAATCTCTGTGTTTACCCAGGAGAAAAAGAAACCCTCCGCCAGCCTATCAGTTCCGAAGCTGGAGCTGCCCTACACTTATCTAATGACATGGTTAGTACTTCACCGGCCAGATTTAATGGAAGCTCCTGAGATGGTAGATCCCAGCCTTCCTCTATTGCAGAATCTTGAGGGTTGCAAATGGATCAAACATCGATGGCCGGACATAACGAGGCAGTTCAAAATTCACAAGTGTTGGGAATTCTTCCCCTGCTTCCCTCGGTTCTCCGGTACCTACAACACAACTTTATTGGATGCTGAAGACCCAAGGCAGAATCGCACCATCTTGGATGTCGGGTGCTTCAGATGGTTGATGAACATTCGACCAGGTTATTTATTATTCCGGGTAAGAGACGTTTGTCACATTGAACCCTATCTTCCATGCCGATTTGCTCGTCAATTCGGTTATGACCAAATATACGTCGGCAATCCAAATCGTCACCTTAGCTTTCGAGGAGGACTTATTGACGGAGCGAGAGCCTGGTTTTGGAGCATTGCCGGCTGTACGAGCGCTGAATTCGATCTCCCTTTGGAAGCGCCACCTCTACGGATGACCTTTTTATTTTGCAAGTGGTTGCTTGCTGCCAACATCGTCACCCGGTACAGGAGAAGGTCGGAATCAGAAGAAGAGACAGCCCTGCGGTGCTCAAGTAGAGCGACACGTGAAGTTATGACTTCACCTCAAAAGAAAGAGGCTGCCGAATCATCAAGGAAAGGAAAAGAACCGGCTCGCTCAGCTGGTAGTGAAGAAGAATTTGACTCTGAGGAGACGGAGACTTCTGAGGAGGCGGGTGAGACTGGCTCGAGTTCTGATGAAGTAGCTGGTCTCCCTGATTCCTTCTTTGAGAGGGGACTTGTACGCCCGTCTGCTGCGCCTACTCAACCACCGGATGCCCCAAAAAGAAAGAGAGAGAGACTCATTATGACTTATCCTAACCGGATGACGGTGGAAGTCCTCAGTGGAGATGAAGAGGATGAGGAAGATACAGTGCCTCTTGCTCTTCGGCAAAGATCTCGACCTTCCGCTCCAACTCAAACTCAGATCCCTCCCATAACTGAACTACGCACTAAGCATCGTCATGAGGGGTCTGGGGTTGGGGATGAAGCGCGTCCATTGAAAAGACAGAAGAAACCCGCCTCCAAGCCACGTGTTCATCTTCCTGTTGTAGAGGAGACGTCTGCCCGTAGCACTTCTTCAGAAGAACAAGGTAATAATTCGTTTTTATTGCTCTCATGCTTCCTGACGTTCGAATTTATTCCATACTCAACTTCTATAGGGAGTTAAGAAGAAGGAGAATTGCCAGCTGATGCTGCTTCTCCAGGAGGTATGGAGTCTGAGGAGACCAGCTTTGTCCAACAAATGCAGGATGCTCTGAAAGAAGG
Organism: Asparagus kiusianus; assembly: GCA_022839385.1. Lineage (NCBI taxonomy): Eukaryota > Viridiplantae > Streptophyta > Magnoliopsida > Asparagales > Asparagaceae > Asparagus > Asparagus kiusianus. The sequence goes on along the minus strand of BQKN01000654.1, from coordinate 517,322 downwards.
ACCAGCTGGTGTTCCACCAACTCCTGACATTGATCCATCAGCTACGGACACAGGTACTGATCTTTCTCCTCTCGGAAGAGAAATCCGAGAAATGAATGAGTCGGACTGTGTGCCTCCTCTAATGACATGTGCGCTTTGTCTCCTTTTAGTCAAACTGAAAGAAGCAGGTACAAGTAGTGAAGCTCTCGAATCCGTCCCGGTCCACAAAGGTAACGTTAATCTTTGTCTTGAGCAAATTCGTCTAAATTCACATGTTATTTATGACTCAACACTTCCTGTAGATGTTATAATGAATGAACCAACGGAAGGAGGAATCACCCATACCCCTAAAGTCAACGACTTCACTGATTTCGACTATAATATTAATATTTTAGAGGGCGATCATCAGGAAATCTCCGATTTGTTGTCGAGGAAAATTACTGGTGTAGCCACAGAATCAATTGTTGGAGGCAGTTTAACAGAAGCAGGTCCTTCTGAGAGTAGGGCCCTTGTCCTGTAAATTCCTTACCATATATATATATATTTTTACTTGATTAATTGTCTAAGTGTTTGAATTATAGGACCAGTTGCCAGAACCGATACCGCTATAATCACTGGAACCGACTATCAGCCTGAGGGTCGTGATTACTCATCATGGGCAGGAACCGAAGTTGATTTTCAATCATATATTCCTGAATCCCAACCTACTACTCCTGCAGATCCCATGATGATAGAGGTCACTGTCACCCCCCAAATCAGTCCAGTTGCCACAAAAGCGAGATCAACTGAAGAAGTTGGTACATCAGCTGATGTTATACCTGGAATTGGTGAGTTTTACCCCTCATTCGTCTCAAATTTCTGTTCAACACTCCATTATGCTCATTGCGATCTTTTTGTTTGTAGAATCTTCCCCTGAGAAGGCTCTTAACTTAGACCCAAAGTCTTCTGAGGTTGAAATTAAAGAATCTTCTGATGTAGTGGGTATGTCAAGGGCTGCTATTCCTGAACCCATTTTGGCTGTTCAGGAGGCCGGACCACCACTATTGGGTGAACTGGGTCCTGCCGAAGGTTCTTCTATTAAACTTGGTATGCTTCAACTCGTTGTTGTGTATATATATATATGTTCTGTGCTGACTTATTTGCTCTCATCACAGCTCATTCATCATTATCAAGTCGTATCCAAGCCTTGTTAGCAGACGAGGATCCGGATAAGGCTGGCCTTTGCTCTGATCTCCATGGCTTCCTCTCCTTTTTGAATTCTATGGTTGATCGTATTCTCTCCAAGGGATCACACTTTGAGAATTTTAAAAGACCTCTTGACCGTTATATATCAGGGATCCGAGAGGAAGAATATAATGAATTAGCCGATTCGATCAACACTTATTCAGTTGACTTGAAACAACATGTTGAACTTCTGAAGGATCTCCGCACCAAAGGCGTACCCTCCTATATCGCCTCTCACATGGACTCCAGGTTGCAAGCGTGGCGCGATTCTCAAAAATCTGCTAACTCCGAGCTCCAAAAGCTAAGAGCCCACAGTCATCGGCTTAGGGTACATGTCGCCAAGAGAACACAGGCTAAGGTCGATCTACAACGGGATTTAGAGTCGAACCAAGCTGAGATAGACCGCCTAGAAGAACAACTTGCAAAAGCCAAGGATGCTCGTGAAATTCTGGAGTCTGAGTTGACGAAGACAACTCAAATCGAAGAAAACCTGTTCCAACAATTGAACGTTCAGGATAAGAGACTTGCCGAGAAAGAAAAAGAAGTCGCTGAACTTCAAGGTGTTGATGAAGAAGCTTTCAAAGTTAAATTGACCGCTGAGCTTGAACAAGCTTATATGATAGAACTTTCGAAACTTGAAGATCAGATTCGCCAATATAAACTTTTGTAATTGAAGAACATGAATTTTTTGAACATTTTCAGTCAACATAGTGAACTTTTTTGCTCATTGAGATTTTATTGTGATTACTCATCCTTGTTTAGAATAAATAACCACAATACTTATAGGATTTTTGGCAAATCCTCAGCCATCAACGGATTTGATATGCCTTTACCGACTACCGTTTGAATCGGGCTAGTATGTGAATTATCTAAGTCCGTTTCACATATAACGTTGAGCTAAAAGACTTAAACTCTTTTAGACTTTAAACTACAGCATTGAATGTGTAGGCTACATGTGTTAGATGTAGGCTTATCTCTAATAAGGGATAGAGATAACATCCCCCATGTATAAATGACATGGATTTAAAAGTGTAGATAGGTCACGTTCTCTATGTATGAAAATGAACCTAAGTTTGTGAAGAAAGAACTTGGATATTCCAGTTCAGAGTCTCTTGTTTGTTGGTAGAGAAAAACCCAGAATTGGAAAGGAATAATTTCATATTCCATCTCCCCGTCTCTTGTTTGTTGGTAGAGATAAAACCAGAATTGGAGAGGAATAATTTCATATTCCGTCTCCTGGTCTTTTGTTTGTTGGTAGAGATAAACCTAGAATTGGAGAGGAATAATTTTATATTCTGTCTCTTGGTCTCTTGTTTGTTGGTAGAGATAAACCCAGAATTGGAGAGGAATAATTTCATATTCTGTCTCCTGGTCTCTTGTTTGTTGGTAGAGATAAACCTAAAATCGGAGAGGAAGAATTTTATATTCTATCTCCTGATGCAAAGGAAACTCAAAGTGGGATCTCCACTTAGGGAATCCGGATTGGTTTGAATAATCCTAACTGTCATAAGGTTTGATTATTCAGTTTGTGGACCTCTCGTTCATGGAACGAATCGAGAGGGAATTTTGGTTGTGGTCCTAACTGTAGGAAGGTTTGACCAAGCGGGGGTTTTGAGATGATCCTAACTATTTAAAGGTTTGATCACTCGATTTGTGGACCTCTCGTTCATGGAACGAATCGAGAGGGGATTTTGGTTTTGGTCCTAACTGTAGTAAGGTTTGACCAAAAGAGGAATAGGAGTAGGGTACAAATAACAATGAGTTTGTTGATTTGCACGAACTATTCGGTGGGAAATTTTGATTTCAAACATAAGAATTTGACATGAAATAACTTGTCGACTGATATAGACCGATGACGATTGGTTGATCTGATCGGTGGGGGTTTCATGGTGCGGGGTTACAAATCATCGAGTTTCCCCTTTCCATGATCGCATTACAGGGTTTTGTGAGGAAAGATTAATTGTCATTAAATCTCGTCTCAACAAGAGTAGTAATAAGATCTTAATCGTTTTTACAACCATTAAGAATAGATTATTCACATGATTGGTTTCCATTCATGATAATCAACTAATAACGGGTTATCCTGAAATATCCTGTATAGGATTTTCTAGGAACTTCCCGTTTTACATAGGTTATCCTGAACGTATTACGGGTAATACTTTTTCAGGAACTTCCCATTTATTAGCATCATTAATTTGTTGCCATCCTGGGTAACCAGGCGATATGCACCGTTCGAATAGACTGTTTCTATCACGAACGGCCCTTCCCATTTAGGTTCAAATTTTCCTTTCTTCTTAGAAGTAAGAATCATAGGTCTTCGGACGACAAGAACTAGATCTCCTTCTTTAAAACTTCGTCGTCGGACCCTTTTATCAAAAGTCCGAGAAATTCTAGCTTGATAAAACTCAATTTGTTGCTGAGCTTCCAAGCGCTTCTCATCTAACATCTCTAACTCCTCGAGACGTTTCTGATGATGTTCTTCCGTCATCATTCCCGTTGCGAGCGCGATACGGAGGGAAGGAATCTGTATTTCCAATGGGAGAACAGCTTCACATCCATATGTTAAGGCATATGGGGTTGTTCCGGTTGGCGTACGGACAGTTGTGCGATAAGCCCATAGGGCTTCGCCGAGTTTGTCGTCCCAATCTCGTTTATTGGTTTTCACTAATTTTGCCAGAATTTTGATGATGGTCTTGTTAAAAGCTTCGACCAATCCGTTAGCTGTGGGATTATAAGCTGTCGATGAAACGTCCTTAATCCCGAATTTACCGCAAAATTTGATGAATGCGTTGCTAACGAATTGAGGACCATTATCGTGCACTATTCGCCTTGGAACACCATACCGATATATGACATGGTGTTTGATAAACTTGATGACATCGCTTGTCTTTACTTCTCTAAGTGGAACTGCTTCTGCCCATTTCGAGAAGTAATCGGTGATTGCCAGAATAAAACGGTCCCCTTTAACTGAAGGCGGAAAGATAGGACCTACTATATCCATTCCCCAAGTTTCGAATGGCCACGATGTCGCCGATGGGTGTAAATATTCAGGCAGCTGGTGCATATAATTTGCATGTAACTGGCACACTTCACATCGTCGTGCGTAGTCAACTGCGTCTTTTACCATAGTTGGCCAATAATACCTGATTCTTCTAAGTCGGTCACAGAGTTTAGGACCGGGCTGATGCGCACCGCATATTCCATCATGCGCCTCTTTGAGTGCTTGTTCTGCTTCTTTGCCGGATAAGCAACAGAGTAGAAGACCATCGTACGATCGTCGATACAACATTTGCGCCGTGGCGTTGTAGTAAAATCTCGGTGCTCTTCGTCGAATCGATTCCCTTTCTCTTACATCTTCAGGCAATATACCATGTAGGACGTAGTCGATAATGGGAAAACGCCAATCTCGAACTTCGGGTTCAACTGCTGTTGAGTATGCTTCTTTAACATCCGAGTCGTAGATTGGAACGATAAGCTGGTGGGTCCTCACTGTAATCAATTGCTCTGTTTTGGGAGGTTGAGCCAAGGATACCGATAATGCCGCCAATGCGTCTGCGTACGCATTTTGGAGACGTGGAACGTACTCGATGAAAAATCCTTCAAACGAGTTTGCCATCTCGATGGCCACTGGTGGTATGGAATCAGGTCTTGACTTCTGACTTCATACTCTCCTCATATTTGATTAACTACCAATTGAGAATCCCCAAAAGCTTCAAGGTACTCGACCCCCAGCTCTTTGGCAAAATTGAGTCCGATTATCAATGCATTGTACTCGGCCATATTATTAGAACATGGTCCGATCAACGAGTATGCTCTAGGCAAGACATGCTTTTTCGGGGAAACTAAAACGACCCCCACTCCTGAGGAGATTTTAGAACATTCGGGTGCGCTTGCCACATTGGTTGCACGAGAAGCTCCATCGAAGTATAACTGCCACACTTGTTGATGTGAAGTGGCATTAACTTCATGGGTTTCATCTGGCAGATCGTCGTATAATTCGACTACATCCTTCGTAGGGTTTTCCGCCAGAAGATCGCAAATAGCTCGTCCTTTAATTGATTTTTGTTGCTTGAAGTATAAGTCGTATTGCGATAAGAGTAAAGCCCATCTGGCTAAACGCCAATTCATGGAGGCCGGCTGGGTCATGAATACGCGGATTGGGTTTATGTTGGAAATGACATAAATTGTCTGTCCAACTAAATAATGTCACATTTTCTGAATTGTGAATACCAATGCAAAGCATTCTTTCTCGATCATCGGATAACGAGACTCAGCTCCTACCAATGTGCAACTCAGGTAATATACCGCTTGTTCGTGACCGTTATCGTCGTCTTGTGTAAGTAATGCACTTAACGAATGGCTCGTCGCTTTGACATAAATCAAAAACGGTCTGCCCGATTTCGGTGCAACGAGAATAGGCGGGTTCGCCAGATATGTTTTAATATCTTCGAACGCCTTTTGGCTTGCTTCATCCCAAATGAACGACACACCTTTCTTTGTGAGTTTGGAGAATGGTTGACATTTTTCGGACAAGTTTGAGATAAACCGACGGATATATGCCAATCGACCTTGCAATCCTCTGAGTTCTTTAAGATTTCTCGGAGGTTGTAGCTCATGTATTGCCTTCACTTTGTCAGGATCGATATGAATACCTTTCGTAGTGACGACAAATCCCAGAAATTTACCACTCGACATTCCAAGAAAGGATTTAGTCGGGTTCATTTTTAATTGATGACTCCTCATAAGATCGAACATCGTCTTCAAATCCTTAATGTGCTCGTTCTTATCACGGCTCTTAACGACCAGGTCATCAACGTAGCATTCGACAGTCTTTCGAAGGTGCTCTTAAAAGATCTTCGTCATGGCTCGTTGGTACGTAGCACCGGCGTTCTTCAGCCCGAACGGCATAACAGTATAACAAAAGACACCGAGAGGTGTTCTGAAAGCTGTATGCTTCTCATCGTCCGGATGCATCTTGATCTGATTATACCTCGAAAATCCATCCATAAACGACATTCTCTCAAATCCACACGTATTGTCAATAATGACGTCTGTAATGGGTAAGGGGAAGTCGTCTTTAGGACAGGCGGTATTTAGATCTCTGAAGTCAATACAAATTCTAATTTTCCCATTCTTTTTAAGAACTGGCACGATGTTGGCTAGCCAATCAGGGTGTTTTTCTTCTCTGACAAAACCTGAATCGATTAATTTCTTAACTTCAGCTTCTATCGCCTCCATAATTTGAGGACGAAACCATCTTTGTTGTTGCTTGACAGGTTTAGCATCCGATTTTATGTTGAGGGTGTGCATTGCTACGTTTGGGTCGAGTCCCGGTATATCTTCGTAATTCCAAGCGAAAACGTTGATATACTCTCTAACGAGGGCGATTAGTTCCTCTTTTTCATCCGATAGAAGATCACCGATGATAAATATAGGTTTCGGATTAGTTTCGTCACCCATATTAACTTGGACCACTTTATCCTCAGTAGGAGGCTCTCTTTGTTCGAATCGATCGCCATATTGGATGTTCATGTAATGCATCCATGAGTCTTCCCAAATAGGCAACTGATCGTCCTCTTCAGTTGTGGAAGGATCAACTGTCGTCATGTTCGATATTAAGGCTTTGAATCTCTCTCCAATGCTCGTGTCAGAATCCCACATTGAAGTATCGAATGAATGTCTGCTTTCATTTATCAGTTGGCTAATGATCTGCTGGTAATATTCGTCATCAGATGACGAAGCATAACCTAGACCTCTATTATGACTATAATAATTATCCGGTTTTCCTTTTGGTACATAGGTAGAACGGGGTGGAACCCTGACTCCTTGACCAAAATAAAGACCTTCACCGAGCGAGAGGTCATAGCCTTGCCTCTCCATGTAATCATTTGCTTGTGAACTATACCGAGAGAAATGTCGCCCCGGCTTTTCCTTATCTGAGTTGCTGTCCAAGAAAAGATCAGGAGTTGGGGATGGATCCCCTTTTCCAAAGATTATTTCTTTCTCACCCCCTGTCTTCGCAGGTAGGATTACCGTTGTTCCAATTGGATTTGGAAGATATTTTGTCGCCGTGCAAGACGAGCGAAGTGGCATGTGCAGACTGGGATCGTCATATAATTCCTGTATTACATTATCAAGACAAGGCGAATACTCTAAATCATTCTTTATTGTTTCATCGGCAAGCTGCCAGTTACAACTTTCGTCCGACGATTCATCACCGTCAAGATCGATTACAAGAGGTTCAATGTCATTCAGTACAAGACCTTCACTATAATCGAGCCCGGCTTCGGTATCAGCTTCTTCTCCGCTGTCCGTGCCATGGGCCGATGGTTCAGTATCGGACTCAGCACCATACAGAAGGGAGTCAGTAAAATAATTTTCTAACCCCTTGAATGGTTGCTTATCCGCGACCACCGTCTTGACCTCCTCATTAGTGTCGACATACTTCAAACACTGATGGAGGGTAGAGGGAACTATAAGATTACCGTGGATCCATGGACGACCCAACAGTAAGTTATAGTAAGTCTCCGCATCGATCACATAGCAGGTGACTTCAGATTTCAAATCTCCGAGTTGACACTTCACCCGGATTTTTCCCAACGGTCTTGATCCACTAGTATTGAACCCGTAGATGACCGTTCCTGTGGAGGCTAACTTGCTGGCGGGAATTCCAAGGTTGTACATTAACCAAAGTGGCATGATGCTAACAGCGGAACCCGGATTGACTTGAATCCGGTTGACAACGCTCGAACCGATATATCCAGTAAAATATAGCGGTCTATCATGCTTTGAATTACTGACTTGCATATCTTCTTTTGTGAAAGCTATGCAAGGAAATTTGGTGGCTGCCAGATTGCAGTGCTGTACTGATAACTTTGGCTCTTCAGGAGTTGGCTTGATCTGAGTGAGGAATACTTCAGAATCAGCCAAAGCTTCTTGTAAAGCTTCCCTAGTTTCTTTTGAGAGGCGCAACAACTCGTATAACGTGATCCTTGCTGGGATATTTGCCAACTGAGTCATGACGTCGAAGCGGTATGGAGTGTTTGAGCTTTCCGGTTTGTCTCGTCCAATCGGTCGATTGAAACGAGGCTACTTAAGAAGTTGAACTTCTTTGGGTTGAGGTTCCTTCTCTTTCTGCTTAACAACCTTCTGAGGTTTCTCAACAGCCACAGGAGGAGTTGCAACTACCCCCAGTTCTGAAAGAGTTTTAGCATTTGGATTAGAAGTTTCCGGATATTGGTAATGGTATTCATTTCCACCCCTTGTAGCGAAAACTTCTTGTTCTTCATCAGAAAGTGGCAGAGCTGCTATATCCTCATCGTCTTTCTCCGGAATCGCCGAGGCTCCGTAACAGGACTTCTCCTTTCCTTTACCTTTTGATTTCTTCTTCAATGTGGATGTCGTCCACTGTTCATCTTCAAGCAAATCCGGATGAACCCAAAGGATTTCGCCGTTAGGGGTCGTGTGTGACACTAGCCCTTTTTGGCGCTGTCCATGAGGGTCATCGTTGATGGTTTGCATCTTGACCTTCGACATTGGCTCGACTTGAAACCAGGACAAAGGAACCGATCCGAAGCTAATGGAGACCGCGTTTGCACCCACCTTCTTCTCCTTTGGCTTCGGGGTCACAATACCAACATCGATTAAGGTTTGTATTTTGTCTTTCAAGACATAACACGCCTTAGTGGGATGGTGGACCCTCCTGTGATACGCACAGTATTTTGGGTCATTGGTCTTCTTCGCTTCTTCTTGGTTTGTGACCGGTGGAAGCTTGATCTTATTATTATCCAGTAGGTATTTGAAGATAACCGGAACTTCATCATCCTTGAATGAATACTCCTTTGGGAATCTGGGTTCAGAGGTTTTGAACTGCTTCTGAGGCTGTTGATTCTGATTTGGCACCAACTGGAATGACGACTACTGCGGTTGTTGTTGCGATGGCTGTTGTGACGTTTGGTGTGCGTCCACAGTGGCTACGGACCCCCTTCCTCTGCCTCGAGGATTGAAGTTCTGTTTCTGATTTTGATTGTTAGCTGGTGGCTGACCCCTCTCTAAGTTCCTTCTCTTGAGAAACCGTTCAGCTTGCTCACCTCTAACTTTCAACTCTTTCCAGGTTTTAGAGGGTACAACTCCCATAACCTCTAATACATCCAAAGACAGGTTGTTATGACATATCTGTAGGATGAATTCTTCTGTGAGTGGATCTCTGCAGTTCACTGCTTTGTTCCGGAATCGTTTGACAAACACATCAACCGACTCCCCATTCTTCTGCTTCTCGTCCAACAACGTGCCAATAGAGACCTCTGTGTCGTCATCGAAGAAATTGGTGAGAAACAGTTCTTCCATATCTCCCCAGCTAGTGATGCTTCCGGGTTTCAGGCGTCGGTACCAATCGAAGGCAGGCCCGCGGAGGGTTCCTACGAATGACCGAACCATCAGGGCTTCATTTCCTAATATGGCGCCGAGATGTGACTTGAAGTAAATCAAGTGTTGAGTTGGTGAACCCCTGCCATCAAAAGGAGTAAAGTTAATCAAATTAAATTTTGGGGGATAAGGAATTAGATCCCACTCCCTCGGGTATGGGTATGGAATGCCCGTCTTCTTCACTTCTTGGGCCGTCATCAGTGCATTGACCTTGCTCTCAAGGTCCTGTATCTTCTTGTCTTCTTCCTCATCCTTCTTCAAATGGATTTGAGGAGGTTGAGTGGCTAATTTTGATGGACCGCTTCCAGAATTGTCTTTATCGGGAGGAGGATTAGCAAAAATAGTCTCGTCTTCTTTGTCATCGTCCTCAGTTGTATGTACAGATCTGGCATTGCGTTTGCTGGATTCTGCCTTTTGGCTCGATTCCGGTTGACTTTGTTGAGCTTGCAAATCTCGTACCTGCTGCATCGTCAACTCCATCTCTGTCTTGATCTCAGCTCTAATCTCTTCGCGTTGTTTGGCCAACGCTTCTTGCAGTATCTGAGCCAACTGGTCTAGCATGATTACGAATGATTCTCTGGCTCGCCCTACACTGGACGCGGTATCGTCTGAAGCAATAGCAGAACAAGTATCCGACAGCTCTTCTTCTGACGATAAACCTTCATGCATTCTCTTATAGTCTCGACGTCGATTGGCCCTTCGTTGCAACCGTGCCATTCTTTGAGAAAGACCCCGCTCAACTCTTCCTTCTGAAGAGAAATCAGGGTCAGGGTTGACTAGATGTTGTTTTCCTCTGCCGGTCATATTAATGGTGACCTCAGGGAATTCATCTTGCCGCACTGCAGGTTTCTTCTGGTTGAAACGTCTCACTTTAGATTTTGAAGCTTCGGTCAAAAGTCTCTAAAATACAAAAACTCGTTTTGCTTTAGCTTGTGAGCAACCGCATTCCGTCAACACCGCTTTAATGAGTCTCTCACATGCACAATGAGACTCATCTTCTCGGACAATTCTTTTTCTCGAGTTACTGTTTTGATAGTACAGCTCATCACTACCGCGATTTGAGCAACCTATCTTTGGTTTGGGAACCTTGTTAACATGCACAGGACGATTATTTGTCATTTTTGGGCGATCCAAGGCTAAAATTTTAAACACACCCCCTTGCGGGTGTGGAGTCTTCATGGGTCCTAAACGATCATGAACTGACATTCTCTCGTTTTGGACCGGATTGATTCTGACAGGAGGGTGTTTACGACCCCCTGTATAGGAAACCACTAAGGGTTTATTTACCGGACTTGGATTTTCTTTGACCGGTTTTTTGCCTCGATCATCAACCGAGGGGCCAAGGCGATCCACCATGGTGATCTTGAACTTAGATAAATCTGGGCTAACCCAGGGTTTCACTGGTGATGCAGTAGATGGGTCCGGAACAGATGCTTGCGGCGCCTTCGGCATCCAAACCTTACGGTTCTTTGATGGCTTTTCAGACACCAACTCCTCTTTGCTTGCTTGTTTTTGTTGGCGAAGAGCGCGGGCACGAGCGGCCTTCACCTTTCGCCTTGTATCCGTTCCTTCAAAGTTGAACGGACCCTTTTGACGAGGGTCTATTCCTCCATCGTAAGCTTGGCAGAAATATAATCATTTTGCCTTTGAGGCAACTGAGTCATTTTCTGTTTTCTCGACTCTAGGTCCGCATAGTAGTGGACCCTGTCGGTTTATTGCATGGCCTTGGCCAATTGTCGAGCACGGCACTGGCGCTGTCTCTGACGAGCCCTCTTCGTTAGCACCGGTGAGCAATTCATCAATGACTCCTTAATTGGTACGGAGTCGCTTAGAGCAGAAACGTTGCAGACAGATTCCTTAGCAACGATCGGGCGAGAATCTTCACCTGCAGCCTTCAATGGCACTGCAGACTTGAAAGTTTTCTTGGAAGATGAATTCTTCCTGCACTTGCGGGGCGAGGAAGATTTTGAGGATGAGGACGACAAATACTCCTCGAACTTCGCTTGATCGAATTCATACTCGATCTCTTCGCTGACGATGATATTTATCGGCTGCGACACGGCGGCCTCGACAGCGAGGCCGCTGGCTCCTACTGTGGTCGCCAGTTTGTTTTCGTCAAAAGTCTGTTTTGTTGTCGAATTCATTATCTCTTCAGTCGATTACAATAAAATTCAAAGAAATAGTCTTTTTATAAGACCTCTTTACACAACAAAGCGAAAATTATAACTTTTGAGAAAATAACACAATAGCTGTTTATCAACTATTGCTTTTGTGGGACTTTGCCTGTGCCGGGAACGCTTTGGTTCGTGGACCGCCGAATCACAGATCGTGTAGGGGGCTTATGATTCTTCCTTCGTTTATCGAAGTGAGAATTTAAAACGATATCTTATCAAAGTAAGATAGTCGTTCTTCTTGAAATCAAGTCAAAGCTCGAATGTCAAGGAATCACACCAAAATCAAGTATGCTCTTTCTCTCTGCTCTAGATTGCTCGAAAATGTGCTCTCTCCGTCAGAAGTGACCCTAGGGGGGTATTTATAGCCTCAGGGGTCTGTAATTGCAAAAACTCAACATAAGACTGAATTAGTATGGCGAGACAGTGTTTACTGTCTCGGAAAACGATAGTTTCTCGCTGTAACTGCTTTTCCACGTTTTAAACTCCGTTATTTTGACAGTTATTCACGTGATTTTGGCCCACGATGTTTCCAACGTCCCTTGGCAGTTAATGGACACGTGTGTAGCGGTTTTCAAACGACTTTTAACCATTTCAACACTGTCTCGCTGGCGAGACAGCAAATCCTGTCTCGCTGGCGAGACAGCAAAGCCTGTCTCGCTGGCGAGACAGCAAAGCCTGTCTCGCTGGCGAGACAGTTCGTATTTGTTAGTTTTGAGTGATTTTCTCTATGTTTGGATATCTATTAGCATTTTTTGACGCCTACAACCGGCACACGGATCAAAGTGAACACATACCCCGTCGTAGACCGGCGCTTATCCAAATCCCCGGCATAATCCGAATCAACATAACCAATGCATAGCTATCCACCTGTAGTGTCCCGCTCATAAACCAAACCCAAATTGAGCGTACCTCGAATGTACCTCAAAATCCATCTCACAGCGTCCCAATGACCCACTCCTGGATCGTGCATGTATCTCGAAACCATGCTCACCGCCTGTGACAAATCCGGCCTCGTACATACCATCGCGTACATCAAGCTCCCAACCGCGCTCGCATATGGAGTCTTCGACATCAACTCACGATCTTCAACTGACTTCGGTGAAAGACCAGCTGAAAACTTCAAATGGGCTCCCAAAGGTACACTAACTGGCTTCGTATCCATGCTAACATGGAATCGCTGTAGAACCTTCTTTAAATAAGCCACATGTGTCAAACAAATTCTGCCCTTCTTCTTGTCTATGCCGATCTCCATCCCTAGAATGCGCTTCGCCTCACCCAAGTCCTTCATCTCAAACTCATTTGAAAGCTAAACTTTTAACTCATCTATAGCCGACCTGGAAGTAGAGGCAACTAACATGTCATCAACATAGAGCAACAAATAGATGTACGCACCTCCTTTCAACTTGCAAAAATATACACAAGGATCAAACTGGCTCCGAGTGTACGAATGACCAATCATAAAACTATCAAATCGCCTATACCACTGTCGAGGAGACTGTTTCAAACCGTATAGCGATTTTTTTAGTCTACAAACCAACTTATCTTTCCCTGCAGCTCGGAATCCCAATGGCTGAGTCATATATATTTCTTCATCAAGATCACCATGAAGAAATACCGTTTTCACATCCAACTGATCTAACTCCAAACCATACTGTGCCACCAAAGCTAGCAGAATCCGAATCGAAGAATGCTTCACCACCGGAGAGAAAACCTCATTATAATCTATTCATTCCTTCTGTGCATAGCCCTTCGCAACCAACCTAGCTTTGAATCTCAATGGAGTGCCCTTAATGCCCTCCTTCTTTGTGTATACCCACTTGCAACCAATTGCCTTCCGCCCCTTTGGAAGCTCAACGAGCTCCCATGTATCGTTCTTATGAAGAGATTTCATCTCCTCCTGTATAGCCACCTGCCACAAATCAGCCTCCGAACTCTGCTCGGCCTCTCTGAATGTAGTAGGCACCATCTCATCGATACTCTCCACCGGAAGTGCATACGCAACTGTGTCGGCATACCGTGCTGGCATCTGTATGTTTCTCCTCTGTCTCCGAACCGCAATAGAATCCTGAACCTGAGTCGTCGGTTCCTGATCCTGCACATTTGTACTCGTATCCTCCGTGTCACCGTCGTGCTCGCCTGGCGTCACCTCAGTCGGCACCTGCATGGATACTGTACTATCTGGACAATATGGAGCTGCATCGATCTCCACCACCTGCGATATCTCCTCTGTCGGGTCGCTCTCACCTGATGAGAACTGGGAAGCTTCAAGATAGAAGCCTCATCGAATGTGACGTCCCTACTCAGCACAATCTTCTTACCCACTAGATCCCAAAGCTTGTATCCCTTGACACCACGCTTGAATCCTACAAATATAGCCTTCCTAGCTCGAGGTTCCAATTTATCAGTTCTAACATGATAATATGCAGGGCACCCAAATACCTTGAGCTGGTCATAATCATGTGCTGGCTTTCCCGACCACATCTCCATAGGGGTTTTCCCCTCAATCGCAGATGAAGGCAGCCTATTAATGAGGTGGCTCGCATATGTAAGTGCCTCAGCCCAAAAGATCTTCTCCAAACCACTCTGCGACAATAAGCATCGGATCTTCTCCAGTAAAGACCGATTCAACCTCTCTGCCACCCCATTTTGCTGCGGTGTATGACTAACTGTGAAGTGTCTCTCTATGCCCTCGTCTCGACATAGCTGCTGAAAGGGGTCAGAAGTATACTCACCACCGTTGTCGGATCGTAACGTCTTGATCTTTCTCCCTGTCTACAGTTCCAATCTCTTCTTCCACTCCACAAACAAATCTATGACTTCACTCTTCTTCGTCATGGTGTACACCCAACAACGTCTAGAATAGTCATCTACAAAAGTGACGAACCAATGTCGACCACCAAGTGATGCAGTCTTGGTGGGACCCCAAACGTCTGTGTGCACGTAGTCCAGGATGCCCCTCGTCTGATGAATGGCAGTCCCGAACTTCACCTTCGTCTTCTTGCTAAGAACACAATGCTCACAGAACTCAATCTTCCCACTCTTGGCTCCCTTCAATAGCCCCTGCTTGCACAATGCCTGCAGTGACTTTTCACCTGTGTGGCCCAATCAATAGTACCAAAGTCTGCTCATGTCCGCTTCTGAAATAGCCGAAGCAACCTGGCCAATTTCGGTGCTTCCCTTCAGATAATACAAATTTCGATTGCGGACTCCCTTCATCACCACCAATGATCCCTTAGTAACTTTCGCTACAGCGTTTTCGAAAGTCACCTTGAATCCCTTCGCCTCCAAAGCTCCAACTGAGATAAGATTTTTCTTTAGTTGAGGAACAAATCTCACCTCCTTCAATTCACGGACTACTCCATCGTGCATCCTAATCCGCACGGTACCTATCCCACAAACGCTACAGGATTGATCATTTCCCATGACAACAACGCCCCCGTCGACTTTCTCAAAAGATGCAAACCAGTCTCGCCTAGGGGTCACATGAAAAGTAGCGCCGGAATCAAGTATCCAATCTGATGCATCCACATGGTTCACCTCTGGAGTAATCAATAGAGAAAAGCACGAATCATCGGAATCATCGCCTTTCGTAACGTTCACCTCATTGGCCTTCGGGCCTTTTTTCTTGCCATTCTCTTTCTCCTTGAGCTTCGGGCAGTCTCTTTTCCAATGTCCCTGCTCCTTGCAGAATGCACATTGGTTCTTTGTTAATTGGTGGCGGTTTCTTGACTTTGACCTTCCTCTATTACCACCTTTCGGATATGGGCTTCTACCTCTCGTCGACAAGGCCTCGCCTGAAGTACTAGCGCGGAAAGTTTCCTTATCCTTCCTCCTCAAATTGTAGTTCATCAAAGCGTTAGTCACTTCACTATAGTTGATAGAAGATCTCCCGTTCAACAAAGTAAGCACGAAGGTATCATACTCCTCATCCGGTAAGGAGCCCAATAAAATAATCGCTTTGTACTCATCCGATATCTTCTCATCAACATTCGCCAAGTCCGACAACAACTTAGTGTAGTTGTTCACATGAGCCACTAGTGAGGTGCCTCTGGACATCTGAAATAGAGTCTTCGCAGCAAGTGCAACCTATTCTCAACACTCTTTGTGAGATACTTATTGTTGAGAATTTCCCACATCTTCATTGCAGACGTCACCCCAATCACATCATATTTCAGTTCCTATTCCAAACAGGACCTGATCACCCCACACGCGTTCCTATTCATCTTATCCCATATCGCCTCATCATATTTAGGTGGCCTCTCGTGGATCATAATGGTCTCTTCCAAATTCTGAGCATTGAGCGCATCCTGTACGTCGCTCATCCACAAACCAAAGTTGATTTTACCATCATATTTCACCACACTAATTTTAGTGTTCTGAAAACCAACTTGTATTGTACTCTCCATTGACTTGCTGTTTTCACCTTCTTCTCCCATTGCGAACTAACTCCAATTTGTAGAGAAAGAACAAATTTGATAGAAATTAGGAACCACCCAACTGAACCCTAGACCGGATTCCAAATAGATCTCCTATCCACACGAGGAAAGCAAAATCTTCAACGGCAACTCCTAATTCTATCTCCACCGAAGCCTAGAACTCCAAGAACCAAGCTTCACACAAAAAATCTTCCTCCACCAAACTCCAAAACCCTAGATCTGAAATCTGGGCTCTGATACCACTTGTTGCGCGCAGCAAAAATTTCGGCAGCACAACAAGAGAGTCAGATTGCAATAAGAATTCTTGTTTCTCAAAGGGAACAAGAATCTAAAGCCTAATATCCTATCAAAGTAGGATATTAGCTCTTCCTCTCGTCAGCTCTAGGACTGCGCGTCGAGGGAACCTAAAAAGCTATTACAAATCACACAAAAGTAGTACAATCAATTTTTACGTGGTTCGGCAAATTGCCTACGTCCACGGGGCAAGGAGGGGGGAGATCTACTAATAGAGGGAGAGAATACAAATAGGGTTTACACAAGAATCTCACAAATAAAACCCTCACACAAACTCTCAAATCCCTCACAAAGCTCTCTCAAAGGGATGCACAAAACCCTAAAAGGAACTACTCAAAATCTCTCTCAAAAGCCGCTGATTTATCTTCACCAAATACAGCCGCACAAGCTCCAAATCTCCTGCTGCGAATTTTTCTGCCGTAGTCGCAAAACACCTCCTCACACCCAGCCGAAAAATACCCTAACATGGGTATTTATAAGTTGCGGTTTATTTAATTATCTCGGGTGGGCCTTGTTCCTCTTCACGCGAAACAAATTTCCTAGCCCAATCATTGGAAGTTGCCCAGCTCCCCAATCATTGGAAGTTGCCCAGCTCGTGCTCGTGGTCCCCACTCTCACATCCTTCTCAAGGTGTCGGCCGATTAGTCGGCCGAGTGGAGTGATTAAGCAGTCGACTTTACCAGCGAACAACACATAACGCCTTTAGGATCGTCAACACATGACCCCTTTCGAGTCGTCCTTACAAGATGTTAGCGTATCAAGTTGACTGAATTGGGCCTCTGATTATCTTAAAATGCTGACTTGATTAGGCATAATGTGAGACACTTGTCTGCCATCGATTAGATATTATTTTTCATTACTAAAACGGCTATAACATGTATTATTATGCACATGATGTTATATTTTTAATCCACTTATTATTTTTACATTAGTTCTATGTACTAATTTTGAGAGACTAAAATAATCTTTAATCAATTTTCTAATGAAGTAATCAAATTAAATATATATACATCATAATTGTAAATGAATAATTACCATCAATAAATTTAAATACTACTTGAAAATCAAATTCTTTAGCAGAATGAATATACATTGATATTAATTTAATAAATATTCATGAACATTTATCGAATACCGAACATTTGAGTTCAATTTTGAAAAACTCCAAACGTGAATATTCGAAATCAGGTTCGAATTTGATAATTTTCAACAAATATAAATACGAATACCTTAGTATTGTATTCCATTGGATCGTTTACCGCCCTTAGCGGCAGGTTAATATTCTCCCAGTAGACCATTGGCGCCTATGAATCAACATAGAATAAACTTACATAAATATCTAACTATATTTGGCCGTTTCAGTGTCTTCCGGATTTGCCAAAGAATTTTCAGTCAGTACCAACCGAAGCTCATGGCTACAGCTAATTCTCAGATTCAATTATATGATCTGGTACATTTTCACCTCAATACTCTTCTTTAAACATGCCTTGCGTTTCTTAAACGCACTGTGAACCGTCGTCCAAGTTTCTCTTTACCAGCTTGCAGCCTTGTTATCTCACAAGCGCTCACAAAGTCACACCCACCATCACCAACATCAACAACTCTTCATGCAACAATCATTTTCAGAGTGATTTCACAATAAGAATAGAAGGTGCACTGAATCATAATATTCAAGTTGATAAAAAGTGCACACTTTGCCCAGAGCTAAGCTCGAAAGACAAAGTTGGCCCCAATATTTTCGGGAAGAATGGTAAACTGAAATTATTATTGAATCTAGGTACCGTTGTGGTATAAGGATAAGGCTTCTTTGATGTTGAATGATATTTGGAACACAAGTACACATGATATAGTTTTTTTTTCAAAAAAAATGCACCAAAATTTACAGGCACGCACGCACGTCAGCACAGAGAAGTAAAAGGAAGTGGACCTGTGGGCACCGGGCATCATAGAAATGTGTGTATATGTTCTATTTGGTTGAGTGGTTTTATAAAAAACTTTATAGAAAATGGCTGATAGCAGCAGTTTTGTAAATAAATTTTTCTAGAGATTTCTATAAACTGTGTTTAGTTCAAAAAATTTACAGAAAAGTTTTCTATAAAGTACAAAAAGTACTCAATTTTATAGAAATAAATTCTCCCTCAAAATGGAAATCACCCAGAAATCTGACGCATATATTAAGAAAATAATTAAGTACATCAGTACCCTTCCCCTGTGATTTCCCATGGGCATTGTTAATAAGTTATTTTCTATAAATTGACATCCAAAAAAAAAACAACACCATTTGCCAGGATGGATAGATTTCTTGTGTCTTCTGATTTCGAATCTAAGTTTCCTCTCCTGGTCCAGTTGGCACATCAAGCCCCTTGTTCAGACCACTGTCCTATCATTCTAGACACAAGCTCCCCTCAACCTATTCCTCTCTTTAGATTTGAAAAATTCTAGCTCTCTGATCCCTCTTTCATTCCTTTCATTTCAGCCAGTTGGAGCTCTTTTACCTCTCATAACAACTCTTTCCTCTCTTTCCCTTTTAAGTTGAAACTTATTAAGAGAAGAATCAAATGGTGGAAAAGACACTGTCTTCACCCCTATCATCTCCTCTCTTCTTCCCTTGTGGCCCAGTTGGACTCCCTTAACTTGATTGAAGAAACCAGAGCATTATCTCCCTCAGAAATTCATTCAAGAAGTGATTTGAAAGACCAAATTCTTGCCTTAGCCAATGCTGAAGAAATTAAATGGAAACAAAGGTCTAGAATCCAATGGTTGAGAGAGAGAGATAATAACACTAGTTTCTTCCATAACATTGCCTCCCACAGAAGAAGGAAAACTTTATTCCCTACCTCATAGAAAATGATTATATCATTTCTTCAGAGTCAGATATGAAAATGGCATTCTTTGACTTCTTCTCTAACCTCTTTCGCCAACCACCAGTTGACAGGCTATCAGTTGATTGGAACATCTTATACCCTGCTACCCCCCCAGACCTCTCCTCTTTAGACCTTCCCTTCTCTTCTGAAGAAATAAAAGCTGCAGTTTATGATCTTCACCCAGAGAAATCTCCAGGACCTGATGGCCTTCCTCTGCTTTTTTTATCAAACCTTCTGGAACTCCATAGAGGATGACTTCATAGCATTCACTCAAAATTTCTTTCTCCATCCTCAATCCCTACATAACATTAATTATTCATACATCTGCCTCATTCCCAAGAAAGGAGTTGCGTGTTCCCCTAAGGATTTTAGACCAATCAGCCTCATAAACGGCTCTTGCAAAATCATTTCTAAGATCTTGGCTAATAGACTTAGCAGGGTTATCCATCTCCTTGTTGATCCCTCTCAGTCAGCCTTTCAAAAAGGTAAATCTTCTCTTGATTCTATTCTGCTAGCCCATGAAATGATCAATTTCTGCTCTTCTAGTAAGAAGGAAATATGTGCTATAAAGTTGACTTTTTCAAAGTATTTGACTGTGTCAATTGGGACTTCCTTCTCTCCCTTCTCGAAGCTAGAGGCTTCAGTCAGAGATGGTGTCTCTAGATCAAACACATCCTCTCTTCCTCCAAATCTGCAGTCCTGGTAAATGGTTCTCCAACTAAGTTCTGTCCTTGTCATAGGGGATTAAAACAAGGGGATCCCCTTTCCCCCATGCTCTTTCTCTTGGTGGCTGATGTCTTAAATAAAATGATCCTCTCAAGTGTTGATTCTGAAGATCTGTCTGAACTCCAGTTGAAAGGTGAACTTAATAACATCAGGACTCTTCAATTTGCCGATGACACGATCATCTTTTCTAAAGCTGCCTCTCCAGATATGACCACTCTCAAAGCTATCCTCCTCATATTTGCTCACATTTTAGGTCTGGTTGTGAACTTCAACAAAATCCATTTTTATTACCTTGGTAGATCTCCCGGAAAGGCTATTCAACTTGCCAGACTTCTCAATTGCTCTGTGGTATGCTTACCTTTCTCCTATCTTGATCTTCCTCTCAAAAAAGAATCATTATCCGGAAGAGACTGGCTTCCTCTTCTTGATTCATTCTCCAACAAACTGTCTCTTTGGAAGAACAAATCCTTATCTATAGGGGGACGTCTCACTTTGGTTAACTCAGTTCTTTCCTCAATCCCTCTTTATTACATCTCTTTCTTCAAATTCTCACTGTGGCTTATTCATGAAATTGACAAAATCAGACGGAGTTTCCTCTGGAATGGGAGTAACCTACCCTCCAAAGTTAAGTGTTTGGTAGCTTGGAACTCAGTATGCAGACCGAAACAAGGAGGGCTGGGTGTCATCAATCTTCAAGTCTTTAATCTCTCCCTTCTATCCAAATGGATTTGGAAAATCTTTGAGAGGGATTCATTAATTAGTAAAGTGATCTTCTCCCTGTACTCCAAGGATGATTCTAACTCGGTTGTGCACATATCCAGATCTAAATCATCAAACCTGCTCAAAGACTAAAGCTCAATTTATTCAGTTTTCCTCTTCTTTGCTAGATGGAATGTAGGTAATGGCAAGACGTGTAGATTCTGGTATGATAAATGGTCTGGATCTAACTCATTGAGCAGTCTCTATCCGAAGGCATTTTCTCTTGCTTTCTCCAAAGATAGCAGCATCAAATCCTAGGGTTTCCTCTTAAACCAAGTTTGGCATTAGCACCCAATTCTCAGAAGAGGTATCTCTCCTGAATCGCATAGAGAGGTTCATGACCTCCTCTCCTTCATTGATCCCTTTGTCTGCAGTACTACCCCTTCCCTGGATTCTTTATGGTGGCCTCTTAACACATTAGGCATGTTTTCTGTAAAATCTCTCTATTATATTCTTATTTCTGGAGGACGCTTATTCAGATTCTACAAGTTCATTTGGAAATCTCTCATCCCTCTGAAAGTTAAAGTCTTCTTCTGTCTTGTGAGCAAACAAAAACTTAATACTAGGGCCAACTTAGTCTCCAAGGGATGGCACGGTGACCCAAGGTGTCCGTTTTGCAATTCAGATGTTGAGAGCCAGGATCACTTATTCATCGCATGCCCTTTTTCATCATCCATATGGTCCACCCTCTTCCCTAGTATTAGTGCTGCCTCTTGGCCCCATTCCATAAATGATTTGATCCTCTTCAATGAATCACCAGTCGTCAACAGATATATTAGTTGTATTTGGAAGGTTGTGCTTCCATGCTGTTGTTGGTGGATTTGGAACAGCTGCAACTTTCTTATTTTTAGATATAGACAGCAAAATTCTGATTTTATTGCAGCTAATGTGGCTAGATACACTCTCCTTTGGGCAGGTACTCATGACGACACATGTTGGCTAAAAGGATCCGAAGGGCAGCAATCAAGTTGCAGTTTGATGAAATAGCGAAGAAGAAAGCAGCAGTTGAGGTGGGAGACAACTTCTCTGCAGATTAGTCCCCGTGCTGGCTTGGTCTTCCTTCCGGTCTTTCTTTTGGGAAGTTATCCTGAGGAGTAGCTTCCACCTCAAACTCTTTTTAGTCTATAAACTTCCTTATGTAACTTAATCGTTTACTGGTGATGTGATACCTTTTAAGTTAACCTAGCCTAGGTTGGTGACTCTCAGGTTTTTTTTCTTTTTATCTTCTACTTGGCCTCCTTTTGGTGAGTTAGGAATGTACATTCAATGTATGGTTTTTTTGTATAAATATATATATAATGAGCAGGAAAGCTTTTCCTGCTTCTTCAGCTCAAAAAAAAGTTAGAAACTTTTTCATACTTTGAACTAAACAAAGAAATAGCAAAAAATAAGAAATACGATACTTTTTTGAGTTCTATAATTTTTTCTTATAAATTTTATAGAAATACAAGAAAATTAAATTTTGAGTATTTTTCTTTTTCCTCTTTTTTATAGAAATTGAACCAAGCAGCGCCTTAATTGAATTGAGTGATGGATACCATTCGTAAATAGGATAGAGATTTAGTTTGGTATCTACCACTGGGCTAGAAATGGTATAAGCCACTCGATCGAGTAGCTCTAATGGGATATGTACTGTAGAAAAGTTAAAGATGGATTCTTCAAATCCTTCATGCTTTGCATCGCTCTAGGGGTTCTTTCTTAAAACATATTGTACGAAGTGGTCTAGAGACTCTAGACCCATTAGTCCGCTAGATACTCTTTTTTAAAGGAAGGGAAAGGGATATCTAGATCTCAGATTGAGTGATTTCAAACCAGCGCTTTAACGACAAGCCAAATCTAGATTTTGTATCTCTAATATAAATAAATCATCAGTCTACATGCTCAGGATAGGCATATTATCAGTAGTGCACCATTAATCCGATATACCGAACGGTTGGATAGCAGGTTCCTAATATGTTTCCTAATTTGTTTTGGTAACAGGTTATTGGGATTTCTAATCTGTTTTGGTAACACGATTCCAAATCCGTTTTAGTAACAGGTTATTAGGATTCTTAATCTGTTTTGTTTTTTGTTGTAGAATTCCTAGTATGTTTATGATTTTAGGATTTCTATATATATGGAACAATTGGAAGAGAGAATTAAGAAGAAGATTGTGGATATTTGGAGTACATAAAAGAGGTATTTTCTGAGCTATTAGTTAGGGTTTTGTTTGGAGAGAATTAGAGATTCGTTGGTGAGATTAATTGATGACTTTGAGTGATTTGTAATCTCAGTTTGTAATTTTCTTCTCTATTAGTAAAAAAAACATCTCCCCTTATTGCCCCGTGAACGTAGGCAACTTGCCGAACCACGTTAAAATTGGTTGTTTGTGTTTGTGGCATTGATTTGGTTCGTTTGACCTTCTCTTGGCATCTGTTTAATTTGATTTCTCGTAGCACGTTGGCTTGATTGTTTGGCTTCCGCAGCGCTCAACACGAACAACCAAAACCACGACTGGATACTTTTTTCCTTGACATTTTCTCCAACTCTTGAGGTTGGCTTACCACTTTGGGCAAGTAATTAACGATCATGGGATACATAACCTCCGAGAAAATTAAGTGATCAAAAGCTGTGGAATGACAAACGACTAACCAGCAACATGAACTATTGCAACGTGGTGCACCCAGCCATGACTTCTGCCTACTTACGTATCTGACTCGACCGCTCAAAGACTGGGGGCCTTTATTTCAACTCTCCAA
>BQKN01000654.1:461224-484897 GCA_022839385.1 Asparagus kiusianus | reverse complement strand
ACCCCAACACACCAAGTTTGGGGTGAATCCGTCATCGTTTGACCCTCCATCGAGCCATGTGAAAAGTTCTATTCATTCAAAACTGTTAAAATTGATACGAGTGGATGAAGTGTCAAACGACAATGGGTTCACCCCAAACTTGGTGTGTTGGGGTTTTAGAATATATAGATCAAGTTCAACGGAGCGGATAATCCATAATGTCGCTCAATCATGTGATTTTAGAGGCGTCAAGGAGGAAATCCCCTCCTATGACAAGGATACCCATTAATCTCTATATATATATATATATAGGTGGTGCGTCAAATACAAATTATCGTTGGATAAAATAGTAAAATAGAAAATATGGGGGTTAATAAATTAATATACATGTTCTTTCCCTTCGCGTTTGGTAAAAAGAAAGGAGATTGTTACGTATCTTTATGATCCAGATAATGGAACCTGACATGAATTGAGCTCATGAATAAACTGAGAGTGGTGACAATTTGATAAAAATCTATTAGTTATAATACAGTTAGCAAGAGAACTGAGAACTTCTCGCATCGAAATTATGATTCCAACTATCAAACTTTGGAATCGGGTAAATAAATCACAAACCATCACGTATTAACTTATACGTACGTACACCAACCACACCCACACATATACACCTCAAAACTTCCTATACAAAAGCCTCACACCTAAGCCACCAAGATTCCAGCACACAACCATATTAATATATTATACTTAAATTGATTCTTGCATGAAGAAGGAAAAATAACGCATAATATCAAGAGGGTGGGCACTCTCAAGTTTTAAGTTTGGTAACGTTAGCTCATCTCCTCTTCTACTCTCCATTTTTCTCAACTCCCTTACTTTAATCCCATTCACTCCTCAATCTCTCCCTCTTCATTCATTAACGGCCATGTCGATTCCGGTGACCCGAAAACCTCGGTACCGCCTCGACGCCATCTCCCTCTCCCTCTCCATCCCCTCACGTGCCATCCTCTCCGACGTCACGTGCTCCGCCCTCCCCTCTGAGCTCCTCGCCATCGTAGGCCCCAGCGGCGCCGGAAAGACCTCCCTCCTCTCCATCCTCGCCGGAGCTCTCCCCTCAGGCGAAATCTCCGGTCATATCCTCCTCAACGCCGCCCCTCTATCCTCCTCCTCCTCCACCAAGCTCCGCCGACTCTCTGCCTACGTCACCCAAGATGACACCCTCTTCCCCTTACTGACGGTTCGCGAGTCGCTTTTGTTTTCAGCCCGACTCCGCTGTGCCCGGACGGAACCCGAAACCCGAGTTCAGGACATCCTCAACGAGCTCTCGCTTGCGCACGTGGCGAATTCGAGAATCGGGTCGTTATCTGGTGGAGAACGGCGTCGGGTCTCGATTGGATCCGAACTCGTTCACGACCCACAAATTCTCCTCCTCGACGAGCCCACCTCAGGCCTCGACTCCGCCTGCGCCCTCCACGTCATCACTATTCTCAAATCGATGGCTGTTCTCCAGGGCAAAACCGTGATCCTCACCATCCACCAGCCCGGGTTTCGGATCTTGGATCTCTTTGATAGGATCCTGCTAATTTCCAACGGGTCCGTTAAGCACCACGGCTCTCTTCCGTCTCTCGAAGCGAAACTAATCGAATCGGGTCACTCGATCCCGCCCCACGTTAACGTGCTCGAGTTCGCCATGGATGCAGTTGAAACGCTACCAAGTCAGGTCTTGGCCCCGTCACCTTCTATGTCACAGCGAGAATTTTGCGATCTAGTCCCTAAAGAAGCTCGAATTTATTACGCAAACTCTCGCTTCAACGAGGTTAGAATCCTCACAGCCAGATTCTTCAAAAACGTCCTCAGAACAAGGCAGCTATCGTCGGCAAGAATGCTTCAGTGCGGTTTAGCGGGATTTGCGCTAGGAACAATCTTCATGAACGTAGACAACATTTCGTCTCGAGTCGGATTTTTCGCGTTTACATTAACGTTCCTCCTATCCTCAACAACCGAAGGGCTGCCGATATTTCTGCAAGAGCGTCGGATCTTATCGAAAGAAACGTCAAGAGGAGCCTACAGAGTTTCATCCTACGTCGTCTCCAACACCCTTGTGTTTTTACCGTTTCTGTTGTTAGCTTCCCTCCTCTACAGCGCGCCTGTCTACTGGCTCGTCGGCTTGAGGAAGGAAGTTTACGGGTTTCTCTATTTCTGGCTGGTGGTCTGGTTGGTCATGGCGATGGCGAACTCCTTCGTGTCGTGCTTCAGCGCGATGGTTCCTAATTTCATTTTGGGCAACTCGTTGATCGCAGGCTTGATGGGTTCGTTTTTCCTATTTTCCGGGTATTTTATCGCCAAGAGGAACATACCAAAGTACTGGATTTTTATGCATTATTTGAGTTTGTTTAAGTATCCGTTTGAAGGGTTTATGGTGAATGAGTACGGAGGGGAGAGGGGGAGGAGGCAGTGCGTGACCAGAGACGGGGAAGGAATCTGTGTCGTTGATGGAGAGATGTTTTTGAGGCAGCAAGGGTTGGTTGGGGAGCAAAAATGGAGGAGCTTGATTGTGATGCTGGGGTTTATTGTTGGGTATAGGGTTATTTGCTTTGTGGTTCTTTGGGTGAGGTGTTGTAGGTTGAAGAGATTAAATTGAGAAGCGTTAATGGTAATTAATTTTCCCCCCAACTTTTTTATGAGTTTTTTTGTTGTGTGTTATTTTATGTAATTGATAACTCGAGATTCTTTAGGAGCTTTAATTTTACGTGTAGATATGTGTACGTGTGCGGTTCTGTAGTTATTTATGTTCATAATTATGTATCAACCGCAATCTTCTCGCCCACGACGTCGATAAACAGTCTCACCAAATTCCCTGCGCCCGTATATTTATACAAGATAAACGAGACATAATTTTGCGTACGGTAACATTTTTTATATTTATATTCTTCTTCTTCTTCTTCTTCTTTACTAAATTAAACTACTACTGAAGACTTTGCAACAACTACGCCAGTTCTCCAGCTAATTTTGAGGATACAAATCCCCTCTTTTTTTTTACTGAAAGTTAGACATTAATCTCCCATATCATAATAGTTCATTTTTTTAATAATTATGATTTCTCCTCAATATGAAATAAAAATGAATATTATATACAGTGATATAGTCTTTTACCATTGTAAGAAAAATTGACTTAGATCAGTTTGGCAATTCTTTATTTTAATTGACAACTGTTTAAAACTAGACTAAATTTGAACATGGATCAGTTTAAGATACTCATTTGATTTGCAAAAACTGAGTCATTTCTAGCCCAATATATTTTGGTTCCAATCCGAGACTCTAAACTGGTCTAATTGTGAGCTAGAGAGCTAGTACACTAATAAATTGATTGTAGCCATTGCCAACTTAAGGACCAAAGCTGTCCCAATTTAATTGAATTAATTACCAAACAGATCTTTAGGGCTTAGAAATATAACCATCATTTTTATTTTATTGTTTTTTTTTGTTGTTGTGGGGGTGGGGGGGGGGGGGGGGGGGGTTGCCTTCTTTCTTTCTTTTTCTTTTTCCTCGATTTCAGAGGATCCAAATCCACATAATAAGCCGCTTCTTTTTTCCCCCTTCACCGAACATGGTTCTGATATAGAAATTGGATACACAAAATTACCTCTAACCATCTTTACAGAACATGGTAATGACATGCAAATTAGTGCCTTTATTTGATAGTCACAGAACGGCCCATAAAATGAAGCCCAACTAAACCCGTGGATGAAATTAAATATTATTTTCCAAAAGCCCAACAAATCTTACACATCCTCGCCCTAGTTATTTTACATTTGGGTCCTAAGAGATTTTGTAAGAATATCTGCAAGCTGAAGCTCTGAAGGGCTATGTGAATGGAAGCCTTGTTGTCTCCATATAAGTTCATTGGACATCTAGGAGGAAAACCAATTTATATCAATATATCTCTAACCCAGATAAGCTCACAAGTTAGATTCATCATGGCTCGATACTCGAACTCAATTGTAGATCTAGAAACTACACTTTACTTTTTTGCTCTTGCATGAAACTCGATTTACTTCAAGAAATACACAATATCTTGTAATCGATCTTCTCTCAGCCAAAGATCCTGTCCAATCTGCATCCGACAAACCTGCAACTCTCGAATGTTTACTATCTGAATAGAGAACTCTCTTGCCTGGACTTTTCTTAAGATATCTAAGAATCCTTTTTTCACAGCCTCTATGTGGGGTATCCTGGATGCTGATAGAAACTGACCAACTATATTAACAGAAAATATAATATCTGGCCTAGTAACTGTCAAATAGTTTAGCTTCCCAACCAATCTCCTGTATTTCTCAAGATCCCTAATCTAGTAGAAGTTCTTGTCATCCATAGGTGAGTCAATACCCTTGAATTCTGACATTCCGACATTTGTTAACATGTCGAGCACATATTTTCTCTGAGATAAGAGGATTCCTTTAAGTCTCTAATACCATGTACATCATCTCTAATGATCACAATATCATCAATATATATAATCAAAAGGATCCGATTCTCACCATGAAATCTCTAGAAAATAGAATGGTTTTTCTAAGTTAGATGAAGACCAAATTGTTAAATTGCTATTGTAAAACATCCAAAGGCTCTCAAATATTGTTTCAAGCCATGTAGAGATTTTTTTAATCTGCAAACCTTCCCATACTCCCCCTGAGCAACAAACTCTGGTGGTTGCTCCATAAAAACTTCCTCATCTGGAATACCATTTAGAAAAGTATTCTTAATATCCAGGTAATGGAGTGGTTAGTGATAGTGAGCGACAAATGAAAAGAATATTGATGTACGTCATTTTTGCAAGAGGAGAGAAGGTGTTAATGTAATCCAATCCATATAACCGTTTGCAACTAGTCGAGCTTTAAGGCAAGCTAGAGATCCATCTGGTTTCACTTTGACTGTGTAAGACCACTTGCATTCAACAACTTTCTTTCTCAAGTCTTATTCTGTCATCTCTTCTTGCATTGCTGCTATCCAACTTGGGATAAATAGTGCTTCCGACACGTTCTTGGGAACTGAGTGAGAGTCTAGAGAAGACATGAAAGAATGATATGATGATAATAATAAAGAGTAAGAGACATAGTGTACAAGATAGTATACATCGGTTCCTAGTCATGTGGTCAGACACCCCTGAATCTACAACCCAAGTATTGTGTAGGACCCTAGAGGGGGGGGGGAGGGTGATTAGGGTCTTAAGACTATAATAGTGCAATAAAAATTAAGACATGCAACAAACCATAAAATAAACAACTATAGCAAATAAGATAGGGTTAGAAATCGTTATCCAAGTGACGCGCGATGTGTTAACGAGGTTCGGCCCGCTAACCTACGTCCCCGCTCCCCACTCTTGAGGAAACTCCACTACACAGCCCGGTTTGGAAGCCGAAACTACTTCTACACAACGATCTCCATAAGATCTCACAACTACACAGTGATCACCACAAGATCTAACTCTCACACAGTTCGTCTCCACAAGATCAAGCTCACAACAGTAGTAATGGTGTAAAAAACTCTCTTTTTACAGTGTTCCTATAGCAAGGAGAAAGATTACACTGAAGCTGGGATGTGAACTTAAAAATAGAGAACAGAGAACAGAGAACAGATTTGAAAGTTAGGGCTCTTTTGAAAACACTAAACATGTTTGCAGGATTTTTAAAATGGTCAGGAGCACTTGAGAGAAGAGGGGTATGAGAGTTTAAATAGGAGAAAACAGATTAGTATAAACCCATACCCAAATCCCCCAAAACCTAAAAAAATCAGCGCCTGAAATCTGTACCAAAAAGACCGTTTGAGTAAGTGGCGGTCGACCGTGAAAATCTCGCGATCGACCGCGAGCAACTTTCGAGGTTCACTAAAATTCCAGAAACTATTGCGGTCGACCATGACGGTCGACCGTGAGAATTTTCGAGCTGACGGTCGACCGTGACGGTCAACCGCGAAAGTTTTTGCTGCCCACTCAAAAAAGAACACAGGCGTGGTCGACCGTGGCGATCGACCGCGAACTGATACAAACTGACACTGTTTTAAAACCTGTTTTTGACACTATAAAAAATCTGTAAAATATTTGTTTGACTTCCAAAAATTGTGAAACTTTATAAAATGTTTTTAACACAAAAAACAAATTGTTTAGAAAAGGAATTTTACGAAAAGGTCCTCATACTTGTGAAAAATGATATTTTTTCAAAACGCTTAAAAATATAAGTATGAAAATGTGTGTGTGATATTCTAATAGCTTCAAGTAAAATCTAAAACTACTTGCCTACATTCTAGCACTAGAGAGAAAAAACTAGCTAATATCCTTACATAGAATTACAATTCTTTGAGTCTTGATATAGCTTGAGTTGATGAAGCTTCTCATTGCATTTGTTGTTCTTGAATTAACATTGCTTCATCACTATGCCTCCTCCTCCTTTGGATATCATCATTGTAGCTTATATTCCATCCAATCCTCCATACATGATATTAACAAGCTTGATATATATATATATATATATTAACTATAATATCACTCAACAAGCAATTAGTACTGATAATGGTGATTGTAAAACATTATCAAAACATAAGGGCTTACAATCTCTTCCTTTTTAATGATGATAACCAACCATTATATAGGAGCAAAATAAATATAGCTTATAGATAGTAGCTCCCCTTATCTATGAGCTCCCCCTTACTATGTGCACAAATGAGGAGATTTCTCTACCCCATTGTCACCATCAAAATGGGGTAAAAAAATATAAACGAAAATGCATGTGACATGCAACTAATCAAGTAAGCAAGTAGAACTTTCACATAGTGCATAAGTCCAAACCATTTCTTATGCAACAAAAATCATCTTCACTAAGAGGCTTGGTAAAGATATCCGCTAATTGAGATTTTGTGTCAACAAACACAAGGGATACATCTTGTATCTCTACATGATCGCGTAAGAAATGATGGCGCACATCAATATGCTTGGTTCTAGAATGCAAAACCGAATTTTTTAAAATATTGATAGCACTAGTGTTATCACAAAAGATTTTTATATTTTAGTCAACTAAACTTTGTTTTATCTATAAAACTTGGGCACAACATAAGCCGACGGTAATGTATTCTGCTTCCGTAGTGGACAAGGCAACACAATTTTATTTCTTGAAAGCCCAAGAGACAAGGAAGTTACCTAAGAATTGACATGTACCACTCGTACTCTTACGATCTACCTTACAACCGGCAAAGTCGGCATCACAAAAATCATATAGATCAAAAGAGGTGCTTTTTGGATAAAATAAACCAAGATCAATTGTTCCATGAATATATTTAATAATTCTCTTAACGACAATCAAATGAGATGCTTTAGGAGAAGCTTGAAAATGTACATATGTACACATACTAAACATGATATCGGGTCTACTAGCTGTGAGATAAAGAAGACTACCTATCATACATCGTTATAGTTTTTGGTCTACATCCTCATCGCTATCATCCGCATCAAGCTTGATACTTGTACTCATGGGAGTTGATGCATGCTTAGAATTCTCCAAATTGAATTTCTTCACAATTCTCTAGCATACTTGCTTTGAGAAATGAATATCTCATCCTTAGTTTGCTTGACTTGGAGCCTGAGAAAGAATGTGAGCTCTCCCATCATGCTCATCTTAAAATG
Organism: Asparagus kiusianus; assembly: GCA_022839385.1. NCBI lineage: Eukaryota > Viridiplantae > Streptophyta > Magnoliopsida > Asparagales > Asparagaceae > Asparagus > Asparagus kiusianus. The sequence continues at coordinate 477,252 of BQKN01000654.1, read as the reverse complement.
ATCTTACATAACTTTAGAAAAATCTTTGCATAAAGAATATTCATTAGTAGCACCAAAAATGATATCATCAACATAAATTTGAACTAAAATAAAATCATTTTTCTTTTTTTCACAAAAAGTGTATTATTAATTTTTCCTTTAGAGAAACCATTTTTAAGAAGAAAACTAGAGAGGTAAGCATACCAAGCTCTAGGAGCTTGTTTCAAACCATATAAAGCTTTTTGAACCCGATAAACATGATTAGGAAAAGCATGATCCATAAAACCGAGGGTTGCTCAACATATACTTCCTCTTCTATAAAACCATTTAAAAAACACTTTTGACATCCATTTGAAACAATTTAAAATCTTTAAAGCTTGCAAATGCTAAAAACATCCTAATTGATTCTAACCTTGCAACCAGTGCAAATGTTTCATCATAGTCTATGCCCTCCTCTTGATTGTATCCTTGGACAACCAAACAAGCTTTATTTCTAGTAACAATGCCATGTTCATGAAGTTTGTTTCTAAAAACTCATTTTGTTTCAATATATACACTAGCATTGTTAGGTCTAGGAACTAGTTTCCAAACATCATTTCTTCGAAAATTGTTTAGTTCATCATGCATAGCTAAAACCCAAAATTCATCATTTAAAGTATCATTAATCTTCTTAGGTTCTAATTGAGATAGAAAGGTAACATTACCACACTCACTCAAAGCCTTTGAGCGAGTTAGAACCCCTTGTGAAAGATTCCCAATAATTTGCTCCTTTTGATGATTTGGTGCAAATTTCCATGCTATGGAGAGTTCTTCTTGTTCTTGCTCTTGAATGTTGTTTGTGCTTTCCCCATCCTTTTGAAGATCTATTGAGAGTGTTTTATTTATTTGTAAAAATTCTAATCCTCCCTCAACATCATCATCATCTTTCCTAGGCAAACCAACTTATAAACTAATATTAGTCTCATCAAAAGTAACGTTTATAGATTCTTTAACAATAAGAGTTTGTTTGTTGAAGACTCTATAAGCCTTACTTCAAGTTGCATATCCTAGGAAAATGCCAACATTAATTTTAGAATCAAATTTATCATGGTGATCTTTTGTATTTAAGATAAAACATTTACAACCAAAGATACGAATATATCCAATAAAAAGAATTTTGCCATAAAATAATTCATAAGGAGTTTTCTCAAGCTTTAGTCTAATCAAAACACGATTTAAAACATGGCAAGCCGTATTGACGGCTTCCGTCCAAAAACATTTAGGCAAATCAAAAGAGTTTAACATAGATCGTGCCATCTCTTGTATGGTTTGATTTTTTTCGTTCAACAACACTATTTTGTTGTGGTGTTCTTGGAGCGAAAAACACATGAGTTATACCACGATGCGCACAAAAATCATAGAAAGAGATATTTTGAAATTCACCACCATGATCGCTTCTTATTTTAACAACTTTCAAATCTTTTTCATTTTTAATTCTTTTAACATGATTCGAAAATTCTTCAAAACATTCATCTTTACTTGCAAGAAAGATTGTCCATGTAAAACGAGAAAAATTATCAATGATAATAAAAACATAATGTTTGCCTCCAAGAGAGGTAACACGCATAGGACCAAATAAATCAAGATGAAGTAATTGCAAGGGTTTAGAAGTTGATACCTCATTGATGGATTTGAAGGTAGACTTAGTTTGTTTACCTTTAGCACAATCTTCGCATATGGTATCTTTGATAAAATACAAGTTTGGTAACCCTTTAACAAGATTCCTCTTGGACAATTTAGATATCAATTCCATGTTTGCATGTCCAAGCCTCTTATGCCAAATCTAAGGGTTTTCATCAACCGCCGCAAGACACTTGACATCTTGATGTAATAGCTCATTCATCTCAAAAATGTATACATTAGATTTTTTATTTGCAACAAAAATAGTTTTTCCATTTGAGCTAACAATGCATTTGTCCGATTTAAAAGAAATATCAAAACCTTTATTACTCAATTGGCTAATGCTAAGAAGATTATGATTCAAACCATTAACCAAATAAATATCTTCTATAATGGGAGAGGGTATCTTACCAATACATCCAATACCAATGATTTTACATTTCTCTCCACCTCCGAAGGAGACACTACCTCCTTCAATCCTTGATAGGGTTGCAAATAGCTCTTTGTTGCCTGTCATATGATGTGAGTAACCACTATCAAGGTACCACATCTCTCTATGTCGTGTTCGCGATGTTCTCTACAAAAGATGAAGGTGTAGTAACTTCAGGTACCCAAGTCTTGGGTCCTTGGTTGTTAGTAATCTTGGTACCTTTGGGTACCCATGTCATTTCATAAAAATCATGATTATCTTTAATCCTACAATAAGTAGAAATATGACCATGTTTCATGTAATATGTGCACACAAAATTTCTCTTGTGTGTAGGAGCATAAGATCTATGAAATCTATTTCTACCATGGTGATGATAATTAGCATAAGCATGAGTGGGTCTAATCCTACCACTCTTAATTTTAAGTCTTTCAATCTTGGATCTTAATTATTTATTTTCAAAATCAAGATCCCCTAGCAATTCATCTTTTAAAGCAAGAGAGGTTTGTAGTTGTTCTAGTTTGGCATCACAAGAAGCATGCAACTTTTTAAAAAAAAATTCTTTTGACATCCTTTTAAACTCAATGTTTAATTCCTCTAATGCCATAGCTAGATCACATTGCATATAAAAGGATTCACTTTCGGTGTCGGAAACTACCTCCTTTTCATAGGCCATGAAGCAAATGTTGGGATCATGAAGAGCAAGTTTGGCTCCTTCTTCATTGCTATCCGAATCACTTGGTTTAGATTCCTCCCATCCGGCATACATGGCTTTCTTCTTCTTGTACTTCAAGTATTTCTCCTTGAGCTTGGGGCAATCTTTAGCGATATGACCCGGTTCATTGCATTCAAAGCACTTCCCTACACGTGAAGAAAATTTATTGTTAGATCGGGGATTAAACTTCTTGTTCATTTTAATGAGTCTAGAAATTCTTCTAGAGAGGTGAGCCACTTCTCTAGAAAAATCAACTTCACTCTCCGACGATGATGAGGAGTCATCACTAGCTCCTTTGAGAGCTATGGTCTTTATTTTTGGTGATGGCTCCTCAACTTTCCGTGGGGGCACTTCCTCCTTGTCCTTTCCCTAGAGCTTCTTCTCATGAACCTTAAGCTTGCCGATGAGGTCATCGAGAGCTAGAGTGGTAAGGTCATGAGCTTCCTCTATGGCCGTAGTTTTATGTTCCCATATCGGAGTCAATGAACGAAGGATCTTGTAGTTCGTCTCTTGGATAGTTAATTTTTTGTCAAGACCATGCAATTCATTAATTATGTTAGTGAAGCGAGAAAACATAGCATCAATGGATTCATTAGGAAGCATCTTAAATAATTCATATTCATACATAAGCCCACTAATCTTGGATTCCTTAACTTGGGGGTTCCTTCATGTGTAATACATAATTTCACTCATATTTCGTATACGGTTACACACGTAGAAACCCTATTATATTCATTAGGGGAAAGACCGCAAATTAAGGTGTTCATGGTCTTTGCATTGAGATTGGCTTGGTGCCTTTCTCCATCGGTCATATTCCCGACTTTGGGTTTTTCTACATATTTCTTCTCTATGAGTTCTAGAATATCAAGATCAATGCAACGAAGGTAAATCCTCATCCTAGCCTTCCAATAAGCAAAATTACTACTGGTAAAAAAGGGTGGTCTAGTGGTAGATTGTCCCTCTAACATATGCACATTCATTGAAGCCTCCATAAGATCTTTTCTCTAAGGTGGTTAGACCAAAAACTAATATAGAGACCAAGCTCTGATATCAATTATTAGACTCTAGAAGGGGGTGATTAGGGTCTTAAGGCTATAATAGTGCAATAAAAATTGAGACAAGCAACAAACCATAAAATAAACAACTATAGCAAATGAGATAGGGTTAGAAATCGTTATCCAAGTGACGCGCGATGTGTTAACAAGGTTCGACCCACTGACCTACGTCCCCGCTCCCCACTCTCGAGGAGAATCCACTACACAACCCGGTTTGGAAGCCAAAACTTCTTCTACACAACGATCTCCATAAGATCTTACAACTACACAGTGATCACCACAAGATCTAACTCACACACAGTTGATCTCCACAAGATCAAGCTCACAACAGTAGTAACGATGAAAAAAACTCTCTCTTTACAATGTTCCTATAGCAAGGAGAAAGATTACACTGAAGTTGGGATGTGAACTTGAAAACAGAGAACAGAGAACAGATTTGAAAGTTAGGGCTCTTTTGAAAACACTAAACAGGTTTGCAGGATTTTCAAAATGGACAGGAGCACTTGAAAGAAGAGGGCTATGAGAGTTTAAATAGGAGAAAACAGATTAGTTTAAACCCATACCCAAATCCCCAAAAACCTAAAAAAATCGACGCCTGAAATCTGTATCAAAAAGACCGTTTGAGTAAGCGACGGTTGACCGTGAAAATCTCGCGGTCGATCGCGAGCAACTTTCTAGATTCACTAAAATTCCAGAAACTATTACGGTCGACCGTGGGAATTTTTGAGCTGACGGTCGACCATGACGGTCGACCGCGAAAGTTTCTGCTGCCCACTCAGAAAAGAACACAAGCGCGGTCGACCGTGGCGGTCGACCGCGAACTGATACAAACTGACACTTTTTTGAAACCTGTTTTTGACACTAAAAAAAATCTGTAAAATATTTGTTTGACTTCCAAAAATTGTAAAACTTTATAAAATATTTTTAACACTAAAAACAAATTGTTTAGAAAAGGAATTTTATGAAAAGGTCCTCATACTTGTGAAAAATAAAATTTTGTTGAAACGCTTAAAAATATAAGTACGAAAATGTGTGTGATATCCCAATAGCTTCAAGTGAAATCTAAAACTACTTGCCTACATTCTAGCACTAGAGAGAAAAGAAAAACTAGCTAATATCCTCACATAAAATTATAATTCTTTGAGTCTTGATATAGCTTGAGTTGATGAAGCTTCTCATTGCATTTGTTGTTCTTGAATTAACATTGTTTCATCATTATGCCTCCTCCTTCTTTGGATATCATTGTTGTAGCTCATATTCTATCCAATCCTCCATGCATGGTACTAACAAGATTGATATATATATTAACTACAATATCACTCAACAAGCAATTAGTACCGATAATGGTGGTTGTAAAACATCATCAAAATATAAGGGCTTACATATTGGACGATGATGATGTAAGACAAGCAATATGATTACCTAATTGGGTAAGTGTAGCTATAATGGGAGAGGATAGTGTCTTTCTTAATTGTTGGAATAGTTGTAGTTAGGATTGCTCAAGCTCATGACGAGTCCGATCATTTAAAGGACTCTCCTGAGCAGCTACATGTGAATTTCGATGCTGTTTGTCCTACAACCGAGGACAATTAAACTTCATATGACCTAGTTTCTTATAGTAATGACAGTAAACAGAGGAATAGTATTTGATGACTCCTCATGAACTATCCCCTCATCCTCCATGTCATCCAAAGCATCCCCCACACCCGCAATCAACACCACTACTGCCATGGCCTAAGAAACTACCACGTACTACAGCCTCCTGTCAATATTCCTTGGGATACTAAGGTAGATCGATCGGATGAGATGACTAGAAATATAGATGAGATTGTAGTAGTCACCCATTTTCAGGAAGTGATAAGTCTCTACAAGTGAGGAGACTATTGTACAACCTAATACATAGATCGTGCATAATGATAAATAGGGTGTGAAGTCCCTAAGAAGCTTAAGGCCATCAACTGATTCCACTAATCCTACATCTGATTACATCTGACGTAATGAGAAAAATCTATCAGAACTCCTCAGCTAGTTGATTAAACTCTGCATAATGCACATCCAATGTCAGTTCCACTTGTTTCATGCAAAGGATCTTTTGAATGTCCCTATTCATATATCCTGCTCCTGAGTATAATCAGCCTAAGTATGCCTAAATCTCATTCACAGTCTGACAATGAAGCACCAGATACTGAATCCGTGACTTCACTGTGTTGATGATTTGTCCAAGCAGTAGCACATTATTAGTTATCCCCTCCTCAGTCATTGAATCAGGAGGACCTTCTATCAAGTGCGCGTCTTTTGATTGCCAGCAACATAAATTTTAATTATCCGCTTCCACTATAGGCAATTATCACCATCCAACTTAATGTCAATAATTTTGGTATATATCACCTATGAAGTGGTTTTCACCTCTATTTTTTATTCACATTTCAAATCAAAAGTCATCAAACAAAAGAATATCCTCCAAACAACTATAATGATCAGTAGTCAACTAGCGCAACAAACCAAACTCTAACAAGTTCTGACAAATACTAACCAAATCAATCAGCAACAAAAATTAGCACATCCAACGAACAATCCACCCACCAAATCTCAAGCATATCAGGTAGAATACCAGGGGTAAACATGTAAATGGGTTCCTTCCAATTTTTTTCTTTCTTTCTTTCTTTTTTTTGGTTCTAGAGTTTCTACAGCCTAGGAGTAGGGTCTGGTCTAGTTTGGTTTCGGGTTAGAGGTTTTGGGTCAGGTCTGGTTTGGTTAGGGTTAGGGCTTTAGATGATTCAGGTTTAGGTTATGGTCTTTGTTAGGGTTAGGGTCAGGTTTGGTCTGATGGAAACGGATCTGGGAGAGCAGCACTGGCAGATTTTGACTGGAGGGTGATGACGACAGTGACAGAGGATGAGGAGGAGGAGTTGATGGTGACCACTCGACGTTGATGGTTATATAAGAAGGGATGTTGATCTCAAAGATAGAGAAGAGAAAGGAGGTGAATCTGTGGGGCCACATGAGAGGTTGATGGACAGGACGGTCGACATCGGTGGTGTGGTTTTTTACGGCATTGATTTTTGTCTTGAGAATAGAGAGGCTAGGATTTAAATGAAGGGGTAAGATTTATGGATGGGAGTTAAGGTTTTGATGGAGGCTAAGATGCGACTTTGATACCATGTAGAAAGAGTAATCAGAGAGGATTGATTTGTCCCTCTCCTCTCCAGTCTTATTAATAGTATTATGATTACAAAATAATTTGACTCTAACGAATGTGGGACTAAATTTAATTTAGGAAACTGACAAAATACAGGAAAGACTTTCAACACAATGCATAATATTGATTATTTTTTAGTAGACAATGCATAATATTGATTCTTTTTCGATTGCTATTCTTAACAAATTGGATACTAAAGACAGACTTTTTTTTGAAAGGAATCTATACTAATCCTCTTTGTGTACTGTGTGGAAAGAAAATAAAACTCATGAACATTTTCTTATCAAGTGTGAGTTTGTTAAATCTATGTGGGGTTCTTTAAATTTTAGATTTCATGTTACTGAAGCTCAGGATTCTCTATGACGTTTATGGGTGGAATGGAAATATGATACTTTCAAAGAGGATCAAAGAAAAAAGTGGAGCTCTTTTTTCTATGCTTTAATCTAGATTGTGTGGGGGAGAAAGGAACAAGAGAATTTTCACCACAAACACTCACATTCACTAGAAATTTGGAGGAAGATTGTCTACTATGCTAACTTCTAAATTTGATAACTGCGATAAAAGGCTTCTTGGAGGGGAGAAAAATAGTATTGCACCTGTTAATATAGCTGATGGAGCTCATGATCATGGAGAGGAGTTGCAAAGACTACAAAGAATATTGAAGTATATTGAAAATAAGACTGTTGAAGATGCAAATTGAATAAGAAAGAAAGCTTTACTCCTAGTTGTGTACTTACTTTTCGCTGTAGACTTGTAACCAATTCACTTCTAGGGTGATGAAAGCTAGCTGGGATCCCTTTTAGTTGGGTTTCTTTATCTGGAAAAAGAAAAAAGAAAGAAAAGAAAGAAAAGAAAAAGGAAAAAGGTTAAACTTCTATAAATATAATTATTTTGGCAAGCATGCACTTATGTTTGGTACACTACAATTTAATTGCAGCAATTGTTACATGTAATTACAAGAAATTAACCTTAAGTACATTGTTTGAATGTCTATATCATTATTATGGTAAATGTATTTTGAGTCTAATATTCAATGTTTGGTTGATTGCAAAACCCATTCAATTTGCATTTTTTGTTATAGGAAGTACATTTTCATTGCAATCAAAGTGTTAGTTTCTCTATGAATTTAAGAGAATCTAAATATTTTAGTTAGAACCCAACTAATTTAGTTACATGGTGTAGTTTTTTTGTTATTAATACAGAACTTGCTACACTAGTAGAAAAATGAGCAACCTAGATAGAATTTTTCATCTAGATTGCTCAATTTCCCATCTAGGCTGATCCACCTAGATGGATTTCTGTTTAGGTTGCTCCGTCTAGTCTAATTTCGTCTTATGTGGTGACAAACTAGACAAAATTCGTCTAGGTTGACCAACCTAGACGGAAGGCAACCTAAACGAAATTAAAATAATCGTCTAGATTGCAAACTAGACAAAAATCTATCTAGTTTGCCAACATAGATGGAATTCCGTCTAGATTGCAAACTAGATGAAAATGTTGTCTAGTTTGTCAACATAGACGGAGTTCCGTTTAGGTTGGTATTATAGCAACCTAGACGGAATTCCGTTTAGGTTGAGACATCCTAGACGGAATTTCTGTCTAGGTTGCTATTTTTTCAGAAAAAAATTATTTACAATTAACAATTCCCTGTACATTCAATTACAATTACATTATACATGTGAATACATCCAACCAAATATAATCAAAATTCATAACAATTCCATTCATAACCAAATATAATTAGATCCAACCATCCAACACCATACACATATCCAATCATCCAATCCAAAATATATCAAACAATTCTGTCCAATATATACATCCAACAACATATACACGAGCAATACACATGAATAAAATAGAGTACACGACATGAATAAAAGTAGAGTGTTATAACACATAAAACTGTTTAATACATTAAAAATAAAAAACCTCAAATATCGTCGTCGGCGGTAGCATCTCTATCCCTTATACGAGCACAAGTGTTGCTCCCTCTAATATCTCCAGTCTGAAGGTCTAATTGAATAATACTTATGTGGTATTTGATAACATATTAAATAAAAATAAATTTATAAATATAAAGAAAAATAAGATACATGAGCATTGCTATGCCTAGCGCTGGAATTATCAACACCCGAGCTTATGAGCCGTATGATATCACCATACACGCTATAAGGAATCACACCGCTTAAATATCGTACAACGTATGCCATGACATCGTCCATTGAGGTTGCATTCAGCGCAACTCTACTCATCTCATTAGTGATCTGAATATGCAGCTCTGGGTCAATCTTGTCAAGCAAATACACAGAGATACATAGGACAAATGGCATAGCCTGGAAACTGCTTAGGGCTGATCTCATTGTTATAGATGACGTGGAGGATGTTGTGGATGATCTCATGCTTATGCCGGGTGAAGCTCCAACACCATGCAGATGATATCTTCCTCTCCTATTATTAGGGAGAAATAAAAATTAATTTTGCTCTCGAATTCAATAATATTAAACAAATATTAAATAGAAACGTAGTATTCCTTGTTGATTCAATTTTTTACCATCCCTACCTATTATGTCTCATCAGGTTCTGAGTGAGGGTGATGTTATCCTCTGCAAAAAGCATGTGAGGGTCCGACTCGCCTTGTTCTTCCTCCTACGACATGTACACTGTTGCAGCCTCCTTGGTTGCAGTCTCAAAACTCTCCTAAAGCACAAATATATAGTTAATTCAAGGTAAAGATCATATTATTCGTGTTCTCGTTTTCTCGTAATATTAACAACGAAATAGAGTTAATAGTACTAATCAAGTTATATATAAGTCTTACCACCAACTCGAGATTTGTCTAGATCTTATCCCGATTCTTGTCCTCTCTCCTATATCGATCAGGAAAGTACTATATGCCGCTTTTGCCTTTAAGTGTATCGACATTCTTGATTTTCCCTGTCATATTATAAATTTATGATATTTCATAATCATACAAAGCATTAAGATCATTTAAAGCTTTAAATAACATATATCATATCCCGACAATAAACATCCTCCAGGTTGGCATAGTAGTATGCACCCAAGTGGTGGTCATGCAGCTTCTTTCTTCTATTCTCTGATCCCTTCGTTGATTTATTATTTTTAAAAAATATATTTTAGTATATATGCAATGAAATAATATCTTAAAATTATAAATTAGTTTTTATGAAACTAACCTTGGCGGCAACGATGTCCCAATACATGAGGAGAGCTGTAAAATGAAGCTCATCAACTCGGTCATCGAGGTTTAAAAACGTATGTCAGTCCTCCTCATACCTGTCATAGGTTTCGTGTTTGATCTCATGCCTCCATTGTTTGAGGACTGCTTCAACCTTGACATTAAACACATAATGCCAATCCCCCTCAAATTCCTCAAGGCAGTAGCTTACCAGTAGATTTGCATACACATTCAGTTAGGATAATTTAGTACCAATTACTAATTATTAATAAATGAAAAGCTAAAGTAATATAAAGTTACAATAAGCTTAGTCCATATCACTTCGTAGGCAGTCCATGCTAGTTCTTGGAAATAAAAATAAGGATTGATGATGTTTGCTCTACGCACAAGAACCCCGATATACGCATTTAATCTGGATGACCAAGGACCAACGGGCAATGCATCACTATTCTACTGAATAATAGCCCTCATGCATCGTGACGATTATTTAGACTCAGGCTTACCTCTGCCACGTTGTCCCTCTATGCGATCGGCTTAGCACCTATAATAATAATAATATAATAATATATCATATAATATATAAATGTCAAAATTAAAAGTATTTATAAAATTTACCATTCGCTATCTCCCTTTCTTTTGCTGCGAGTGCAACAGCTTTCCTAGTCTCCAACATAGGCATTATTTCCTCCAATTTTCTCGCAGCACGTGGGTGGTATCTCCTTGATTCAACCATGGACCTATGAGAGTCCGGAGGGAAGGGTAAAGTGTGATAGTCTTGCATCTTCAGATGCAAGTCAGTCTGGAATGTATACGAAGGAAATGATAGTGTCCAAGTAGCACATACATAAGAAAAGAGAATCATTAATATAAATTTTAAATTGACCATAATCAAATATTAAATACTGAATACCGATGTCGAGGGATGGTTCTGGTGCTGCATCAGAGGGGCCGGGTGATGAATAACATGTATCTGCAACAAATTAACACTATGAACTAGATAACTAATAATTTATAAAAGATACTAAAATATTAACTAATTTATACCTGCATCCAGAGATGGTGATGTATCCTCAGTACTAGTACCCGGGGTGATACTTCGTGATCGATCACCCTCCCCGCTAAAGAGCCTCCTCACCCTCCTCATCTGCAAATTTAATTTTTAACATAGTTAAGAAAAAATATATACATGATCATAAGATATATTATGAAATATTGACAATCGGTAATGTAGTGTAACATAGTTCATACCTACATTAAGCGCCACATTCTGTGTGTAAGAGAATTCTTACCAAACGTCATTAGATGACCCAATTGGTTCACAATAATTATCTTCACTTTCTTCAATATTTTTTTATTGTTATTAGAAAGAACAACAGATCTTGGCTCCTTGTATAAAACCACTCAATCAGACATGACATTCGGATCTTTCACAAAGAAGCACTGATCAACTTGTTCTGCGAAAATGAATTTCTCATCCGTATATACTTCTCGATGGAGATTGATAAGTATAAATCCATAATGATCCTTTTGCTTTTTTGCAGGACACCACCGAACCTTGAACATCATGTAACTACATTGTTTTGGATTACCAAACCCATAAATTATCTCAATAATATCTTCTAATTGGTCATAATATATTATATCAGCTAGAATTGAGTTCTGATCTCTAATACTTGAAAAACATTCTTAAGCAAACAAACTCATGACCCCACTATTCTGGGTTACCTTCCTATAATCGGTCTTTAGTGTTTGAAATTTATATCCATTGACCAAATGCTCATTATAACATCTTACTTCGTGATAAGAGCATTGTGCATGAATAATAATTTTATCTAGTAATGTAGTACAATCAAGAAGTGATTTTTTAACCTAAGCCAAACAATTTGAGAATATTTAGGTGATGTTATATTATGAATATTCAACAATTACTTGTAAAACACTTACATCAATTGTGAACCAATCAGAAAATTCTTTCTTATGTCTTTTCTGAATATTATGCGCTGCACTCCTACCAGTTATTTCATTCTTAAGCTTCTCCAGATGTCACCTATATAAATAATATATAAGTTTGTATTGATAAACTATATGTAAAATGAATATTTCTTATATATATTATTGATTTTATTTGTTACCTTTGATAGTCTTCGAATATATCAAGGTTTTCTAACACATATGCATGAATTTGATCTAAGACCTTGGATATTTTTCACGCTTCCTCTTTTTATCAGGTGCTTGAGATGTGGTTTTCTTCTTACACATGTAATGTGATGCAAACACAAAGCATTCGTTAGCCACATATCCTTCAGCTATCGAGCATTCGGGACGAGCTCGATTATGAACATTGTGTTTCATGGAGCCCAAGTATCTTAAAATTATAAAAAGAGGTAATTATTAGCAAGATAATATTAGAAATGCATATATAATTAATGAATGTAATGAAAACCCTAACCTTTAAATCGGATACATCCAACGATAAGTAATAGGACAGGTGATTCTAGCCTCTCTTGCAAGATGTTGGGTAAAATGGACCATAATTATAAAAAATGAAGGAGGGAATATTACTCCTATATTGCATAGAGTAACTCAGACCTCGGCTTCAAGTTTTTTAAATTCATCTACATCTATGACGTTAGAGCATAATTTTTTGAAGAATCCACAATACTCAATAATAATCTTCGATGCTTCTTTCTCCATATTTTTACGGATTACAACTGGGAGAAATTGATGAAGAAGAACGTGATAATCATGAGTCTTCAGATCTAAGAGTTTTCTCTCTTGCACCTGAACATTATTTGATATGTTAGCAGAGTAACCATCTGGTGGCTTTATCGATTTGAGAATTTAATTTACAAAATCGATGCATCTGCTTATTTAACATTATAACACGAGCTTGCAAATCATTCCGTATATTCAAAGCAGTTAGGTCTTGGTGCGCCCGTAGGTCATCCTTCGACTTGTTTGCATCTTGTAAGAGAGTGGAAACTATGTTATCACATATATTTTTCTCAATAGCATGACATCTAAATTATGTCGAATTTTAAGATTTTACCAGTAAGGTAGCTTAAAGAATATACTAAATTTAGTCCATCCTCTAGGTAAATTTTCGGCTTTATTCTCAACTTCTATTTTTCGGACCTTTTGCTTTCACTTCACTGACTTTTTTTGACTTTAAAGAATCTCTTACTCCGAACGGGTTGAATTTAGAATAACAATTTTTTCCAAACCTAACTTATGGAAACCCCTCAAGTAATTTTATGATCTCAACTCCTGTCAGCTGACACAGCTTCATTCTCTTCTCAACTGTATCATCAAACATAGCTGATAATTTTTTGTACTTATGACTCAAGGGCAACCACTTGCGAATAAACCAATAACAACTATTTCGGTTATGTAGTAATTGAAGAGCTTCAAATTCTGGATCACATACAGGACAAGCACACTTGCTATTCGTAGACCAATCGGACAGATTAGCATAATCTAGAAAATCATTAATCGTCCACAATAGAATAGCACGTAATCTGAATGACTCCTTAAGATGGCATCATATGCTAAAATACCCTCAGACCATAATTTTTTTAGCTCATCAATTAGAGGCTCTAAGTAGACATCGATATCATTACCCGGTGCGTGCTTACCGGGTATCAGTAATGAAAGTATCATACACGGCTGTTTCATACAAAACAATGGAGGTAAATTATATGGCATTAATATAACTAGCCACGTAGACTAGCTAGAGCTCGTTACCCCAAATGGATTGAATCCGTTGTTAGATAGACCCAGTCTTACATTTCTACAATCTTCAGCAAAATAAGGATAAATTTTATCAACATGCTTCCAAGCTAAAGCATCAGCAGGATATCTCAATTTACCATCATCTACTCGATCTTCCTTGTGTCACATCATGTTCTTTGCTGTGTCCTTGTTCATATACAATCATCGCAATCTAGGAGCCAATGGAAAATGTTGAAGCACCGTCGCTGGAATTTTCTTCTGTGTTACCATTGTTTCCATTGTAATCCTTATTAAAGAATTTATGCATTGCTTCCACCTAGAAACTCTACATATCAGACACTCTTGAAGGTCTTTATTGGCTTTATGGTACAAAATACAATCATTCAGATATGCATCAATCTTATTATAATCAAGACCCAGAGCGGAGAGAATCTTCTCAGCTTGATAAGTTGTTTGGGGTATGCTATTCTCTCCTCAGAAATTACCATCTGAAGCAAATCAAGAAGTATTTCAAAATAATTATCTGACGTACCACTAAGTGTCTTAATATGTAGGAGTTTCAGCATAAATAAAAATCTGGAGTACTCGGTATATCCCTCATATAAGTCATTTTTACTATCTTCTAGTAGCTCCTTTATTCGCTTTATTTCTACATAGGAATGCATATCATCAGTATTTTTGGCACTTTCAACATCTACCTCTTCAGCTTCAACTTCAATACCATCTTCACTTTTATCTCCGATATCATCCTCGACATTATCATCAACATCATATCCTATAGGTCGGGAAAAAAATATTATTCAATATTGTTTCAGTGTCATCTATCCGTAGGCCACCAGACGTACCAACACGCACATTTGGATCCTCATATTCAGTGATACCCTCTCCATGATATGACCAATATTTATATTTTTCATAAAAACCTAATTTCATTATGTGGATCTATATATCATTTCTATTCAGCAGCTTCATACTCCTACACCTACAACAAGGATAATACATAGCATCACTTCTTAAATTTCTCAGATTCATTTCAACATAACGCATGAAGGCATCACATCCTTCTTTGTATCGCGTGCCACAAAATCTATAAAGCCGTAGGATATCTATCCATAATTTGTCAGGAATTATCCTCATCTGTAAATTATATATAAGTATTAACTATAATTACTAGTACATTCATGACTCTTATACATACAACACACATCAAACATACATTCATATATCATTTAACAATATGAATATTCTTCTACATAAAATATATATGAAACGTACGTAGAAACTAATTACACCCATCTAGCAGCTATCATAGGAAGACTTCTATCCATTAAGAATATAGTAGTGCTTACATCTAACTTCGTATACTTTGTATATTTTCATTTCTTAAAAATTCAGGCAACACCTACCCGTTGTTCTCCCTGTACACCGTGTGAATGTTATTATGCGTATTAGCAAATGTCCAAAACGAAGAACAACATACGCTTTTTTACACAGAGAACAAGGAATACGTGCTACCCAAGCTTTAAGAATGAAAATATACAAAATATACAAAGTTGGATGTATACACTATTATATTTCTAACCCATCCGAGAAGGACATATCTAATAATTACAAAATTCAGTACCAATTCTTTATTTGTATAATATAAAATAAACGATCATTTTTGAGAGAAAACTTCGTCTCCTACCCAAATATGAGTCGTCTATCTTATATTATAAGTCCAAAAAATTAGATATAATTATTGGACGGAAGTCTAGGGATAACGTTATTTTTCATTCACCTAAATTGGATTATAACACATTATTAAAAATTATAATGTGTTATATATCACTCTATTTTTTAAAATTTTTTATTTCACATATTTTCACATCACAAACTTAAATAATCACACCTACTTAATTCAATGAGTTTGATGGAGACTACATTCTGAAGCCACATTTTATCACCATCTACAATCTGAATTTGCTACTACATTACTCAATTCTATGATTCAAGGAAAGATCCTTACAAGTTTAATCTCTCTCTCTCTCTCTCTCTCTCTCTCTCTCTCTCTCTCTCTCTCT